>UELV01135519.1:0-15843 GCA_900490015.1 Megastigmus stigmatizans | reverse complement strand
ATATATATATATATATATATATATATCATCATCTCAAAGTATATACAGTGCAGACTCGATATATATACTCCGCGCGAATAGGCGGAATATTTTTTACGGTCGGTCGGCGGTGCGATAAGCCGATTTTGTATTATATATATACGTTTGAAGATAAAAAAAGATTTTGTTACAAAAGTTCGATGTCAGCTATTCTTTCGCAAATATGTCGAACGATGTTATCGGTGTTGAAATATTTTCGAAAAACTTGACGGTCCGCGGTGATTGAAAATTCTTATTTCTTTGCCCCGGAGTGAAATCCCTATAGGAGTTTGAAACTTTGCTAAATTGAATATTTAAAATAAATGGAAAATACCGTAGATGAGAGTGCAACTTTATCCAATCAATGATATTTTTTGGCTTATTATGCAAAAGTTGAGACAGCGCGCTGCTATTCGTCAAACAGACGTTACGAGGGAATTAAACAAACGATAATTCTTGGCGATTTCAATATTTTGTTGTTCGTATACTTCGGTGCTTTTCTCAAATCCCAGTGCTATCTGTTGCTTATCAATGTTAAAAATCTTTTATCAATCATTTATCCAAACAAAAAAAAAACAATATTTATATTGTATCATTTCAGTAAAATGGAATCCAGTTTTAATGTCGTAAAAGCATCGCTGCTGGTCGTTAAACCATATAGACACCGTAAACTGCAATAGTTACATTATTATTCCACTACGATTCGTACATTGCAGCTCAACGTACGAGTAGTTTTCAAAACGAAAATCCATAAAGTTGCGTGTGCGCATCCAACGGCGAATGGCTTAAACAATCGTTACTCTATTCTATATTTATATATATATATTGTGCAACATTTTATACCGCGCGTATAATCAAGTGCAACAAAAACAAAAGGAACTGCTATTACAATTTTATCTGTGAAATCGTAATGTCGAATCGATTCACGATGAAAATTAGAGTCCGCGATGACGGGCAACCCGATAATATACAGTAGATCGAATTTTCACCGAATAGATACACACCCGCACGTATATATTTATTTAGTAATAGAATATCGTTAATTTGAGCAGGCCGCAATCAATAACGCGTTAAATAAATAAAAAGGCTTGGGAGTCGGTGTGTAGCTTAAGGTTGCCGCCCCGATAATCCTCGTGAATCATTTGTTTCTCCTTTTTCCAATTACAGGCTTAAAAAGAAGAAGGGCTCGTTCTTCCAATCGATAACGTCCTTGCAGAAGAACAGCGCCAAGGTACCAAATCTCAGTTTGTTGCGAAAGAAAAAAAATTTATTACATTAGCAGGAAGTAACGCTTGAGATGCATTTCTTCCCTGAAAGAATAATCTTTAGATCCACAAATTTACAAGCGGAGAAAAATTACCATGATGACATTCGTGATCTCTTGAAAAAGTGCCTTTACAGGGCGAATGTTATTACGGTAATTTTTCTGAGAAAACAAAATCTTTCCTCTCGCAATCGAAACATTTATCGATATTGGAAATGTCTCGAATCGCTAATAAAAGTGTGTAAATGTGATCGAAGGTGAGCTCGAAGAGAGACGCTTTGGAGGAGAAATCGACGGGGGCCCGGAACGACTACTTGCTCGCACTGGCGGCGGCCAATGCTCATCAAAATAGGTACTTTGTGATCGACTTGCAAACCACGATGCAAGTGAGTTCAACTGTTATTCTATTCTATTATCTATTTGTAGCATGCATTTATTATAACTACAATCGAAAATATTTCTTGTGAATCGTGATAAGTAAAGCGAACGCTTGAAAAGACTGATAATTTAATTATACATTGGACTTATTTATCAGCCTAAATTATGCAAATCTAAGCGCAATAATTGCATTGGACACTAATTATTTCATCGGACATCTAAATTTCTAATTCGAACATTCATTAGATCCATCGATGCGAAAATGCGGCTTACGTCGATCTGTACATATGAATGTAATTATAACTTTTGGCTCTCTTATCCGGAGCTTATAATTATAATTTTCCACGTGCCGGTATAGAAGTTTACGAGCAGCCAGAGTGAATTCAAAATGTATATGAGCGAGTGTTAAGCTTGGAAAGTTGGTCCCGATATACCATAAGTGCTTATAATTAACAATTCGAATTCACTGTTACTGCAGTAGTAATAAATGTATAATTAATTTAACATCATTTTGAACAATGAATTTTCATAACATTTCTAAACTACTTTATTTACGTTTTTTTTAGTATAACTTATGATAGATCAATGTAAAACAAATGTAAAACGAAAGAGCAAATTTACGATATACATAATTTAACTTTGCGACGTGAGTTTCGTATAGTCGCGCACGATAAATCGAATATTATGCAATCCACGCGCTCGATGCACGTGTAAAGATTCGTCAATTTCATCGAATGCAGCAGCAGCAGCAGCAGGTCTTTAAATTTTCGATTTGCACGGCTTTGTGCCTTTTCCAGTACTTGGAGCAGGGAGTTTACGACAAGGTGGCCGAGTACCTGTCGCTCATGGGTCGCACGGAACTGCTGACCTGCATGGCCATGCAAAACAGCTTCGGCAAGATTCGCGATCAGGCGCAGCAGGTGAGTCTTTCTCTCTCTCTTTGCATTTGACTTTTCGTTCAATCACTGCGCGCCACAAACACTTGGTCTCGAATCGTGCTAGTTTAAGTATGCAGAAAGTGTCGCACAATGAGCGTTGATTGGATATACAGTTTACTGTTTCGAATTAAAAAATCATTGAAAGAATCGTTTCGGCGGATATGCGAAATGCTTAACGATATATAAGTCGTTCCCGTTTTATGTCGGTCGGGCCAGTAAAACGGATCTTTGGCAAGAGCGTACGTGACTCTGCGGCCACGCGTTGTACATATACATATATAAAGTCGTTTACTATTCTGTCAAGGGGGGATTTTTAGATTGTAAAAACGGTTTCAAAGCGGGTTTATCGGTTCGAGCTCGCGATGGACGGACGTCGAGACTCGAACTTTTTCAACTAATTTTATGTTTCGCGAAGTAAGAGCATTCGAAGCGCGCGAATAAATATATTTTATGTCTTCAACCATCGCTGTGTATCAAAGCAATAGTAAATGCAGCATTTATAATTCATTGTCGACATATAGGATCACAACGTCAATGTTGACACAGTTATGTAGTGAACAATTTGCAATGGTTTCTACAAGTAAGATATCATTTCTCTCTATATGAAAAGCCTTAAAACTACGTTTTTTTAAATTTGTAAGTGATTGAATTAGTTCATATTCAATCAATTAACAATATCACGTGGCGCCGTGACCCTACATATCGCAAACAAATTGTTTGTAAAAATTGAACAATAACACATCTCGATCATCAATGAAAATGTTAATACAATTTATCGCTTGCGCTACGTAATTTGATGATTACCTCATGATTACGACCAACAGCAATGTATTAATTCAGTCGCTACGCAAAGTAAACTTCATATATTATCGAGCTTCGCCGCAGGATACACACACAGGGCACGTGACGCAAGCACATCGGGTTTCTTAACATCGTGCGATGTAACAAGTTGTGTTTTAAACCAACCAGTACGAGCGATTAAGTGATTAATCGATTGCCGCGTCGCAAGCTAAATAACCGCGAGAAAAATATTTTCTTTTGTGTATTAAGCTAATGTTGCTTCAAGCCGCAAACAGGATAAAGATTATCTTTGCCGTGAATTACCTCAAAGCTCATGTAACACGGTTTGAAATAGTAGACTCAGATGAATACCTAGAGAGATGCGTAACACTTACCAATGCAGTTATGTAGCGAGGTTGCTGTATTATCTACCAGGATTCAGCGTTTTTGATTGTAATACAAAAGAACCCGCATCAAGTTTCATCTGCATTTGTCACACGATACTATCTTTCATCTTGTATTCAGTTAAATTACCTCACGTCAATGGATACGTTATAATGGAACGCACCGAGAAAATAATCGAGTGCAAGTAGATCATGCGCGAAGGAGGTCAGACGCATAGACGCTCAAAAATTCCCATAACCTCGATTTCCCGGAACAAAGAGCGAGATACAACTCATTCATGCGGTCTCCGACGTACAAAAAGAAAATCCAAATCTCGAGTTAAAGATCGAAAGACAAGGATCGACGACTCCCTATTAATAACCTCCGCGCTCGACCAGAAAAATCACCTCCATTTTTCCACTCTCTCTCTATCTCTCTCTATCTCTATCTCTCTCAGGCCTGGACTACACAACATCCATCCTCTCTCGGTTAAGCGGGAAAAATCGAACGTTTCCTTCGCTCCATTATTTTTCACCGCGACCTCTTGGCGTCGCATCTCGGCCAACTGCCAAAAAGACCGAGAGAGAGAGAGAGAGAGAGAGAGAGAGAGAGAGAGAGAGGCCAGACCGTATATACACACATGCAGAACTGGCGCAAGGGATGTATATGTATATGTATATATATGTATATAATGTCTGTTGCAGCTCACGAGGGAGTACAATATACAGTGCTGCTGCCTGTATTATCCGGTACTAAAGCAGCACATACAGTATGACTTTGAGCCCTGCGACAACGATCAGGTGGACAGGTGAGTTTGTCGTGTGCCGAATCTCATTTTTTTTTGGCATTTTGTGCCTATATATATGTATATATATGTATATATATGCTTTGTAATATAATGTATCGCTATATCTGTAATGACCAATTTCTCTCTTTTTTTTTTTTGTGAATTGTAGCGTGCGAGGGTGAGTTGGACCCTTTGCGTACCATCTATTTTTATACATCCGGGATCACGAGCTATTTTTGGTATTACTATACAAATGATCGTTTCGTTCCTTCATAATAATTGGCGCAACTGTTGTACAAGGCAAATCATTTGCGAGAAAAGTTTCGGTTTATTCCTTCTTTAAAGGAAAAAGAAAAATCATTATTAAATAATAAAGAATTTAAAGAGATTAGAAATAGCATTTACTAAATTTTCAAAAATTTAAAGTCACCGATCACAGAATAACGTAAGCAATGTAAATATTGCAATTCCCAAGCTCGAATTCACACTAAGCTCTCGCTAGTGGATCGTGATTAAGAGGATGTGCTATATAGTCCGAAAAATTCCTATCTTACCGGTTCTTGCATTTAACGTATTCTATAAAGATAGAAATTAATTTTTGGAAAAGAAATACTCTGTCACCATCTCGGTAATGATGTAAACATTATGTGGTCAAGCGTCATGAAATCCCATCCACGATTTGCAGAGATTTTTGAGAATTACGTAATGTTTACATCATTACCGAGATGGTGACAGAGTATTTCTTTTCCAAAAATTAAACTCTGTCTTTATATATTTCGTTAAATGCATAGAGCCGGTAAGGCAGGAATTTTGTCCGACTTTCTAGCACCTCCTCTTAATAAGAAAGTAAGATATAAATGCGAAACATTTTTGTCGATCCCCGACGACGAACAGGATAACGGTGGACAACGCGGCGGCACAGACACTGAGCAAAGAGGCGCGTCGCTGGGCCACGAGGATCGCACGCGAGATCAACACTTACAGGGAAAGCAGTAGAAAGTTAGTCGGTTTCCAGCAGCTACGCGACTCCGGTCAAAAGGTCACCTCATCCACAATTATCATTGTTTTCCCAATACCTCGATACTCATGTATTTTTTTTCCGCTTACAGACCGATCCAAATGATCCAAACGGTCCCGATCTGGAAACGAAAATCGACGAGCTGAAATCAACGATGCGCAAAGCCGAGGTACATATTTAACGATCTACCGATCGATCAACAGCCAAATTCACTGACCTGATGAAATCTTTTTTCTTACAGACCGCGAAAATGAAGGCAGAGGCACGAATCGAGTGTCTACGAAAAGGCGGAGGTAACGCGTGATTAATTTACCCACACAATTTCCTTCGTTACCGATCGATTGAAATGTACCGATCGATGTACACAGCGACAAAAGTTTTCTTTACAGAACGGACGGATAATAAAAGTGCGTGTCGAGTGGATCAAAAGAGTCGTATATATAGGTGTGCTCTTAAGCCGAGGCGCACTCGTATAACGAGTCGCGCGCATTGTCCGACTGTACTCGGAGCGCATCTACTTAGACGACTCGTACACTGCACGCAGTAAACGCGAGAGCCTTACTTTTTGCAAACTTTACCAATGAATTTTCTATTCGAACGTAGCCCGAATCTCGTTGTTCGCGTATTTACATTGTAAAACTCACCGGCTACTTTCCGTTTGCACAAAGCAACGCAAAGTTAAACAAATTGCAATTCGTCTTTTGTCCGCCTGGTCCTTTCATCCGCTTGATTAAAAAAATGTCTTGGAATGAAACGTAAGTAACGCAGCTTTCTTTTTCTCGCATGGCGATCGATCGACATAAACAGTGAACGTGGACGAGTGGCTGCAGGAGGTGGAGACGCTGAGTGTGCAGGACATACCGCGCTCGGCCAGTTCGCTATCCATCAGAACGGACGCCTCCGGCAATGCGGTACAACCAATTTCTCTTTCATTTCATCCCTGACTGCTTGTTCCTTTGAATCTCCTGTACCCACTCCGCATTATACAACTTTTCTTTATTCCATTCGACGGTTTCTTTCGCTTAACTCGAGCATCAATTCTTAATTTCAAAATTGCATTATTCAGCCGTTATAACCCCCCGTTTCCGTCTCGTCGTATAAATTATTCATATAACCCACCGCACCCAATTTCTCATGCATAAACTGTAAAACATTTATTGCGACAAACTCCGCGCGCGAGATCCCCGGGCATTCCAGCCAAGTCCGCCCACACTGAACACCCACCCACACACACACACACACACAAAACACGGCTATGCACACCTGACGCACCAAGAATTACCTCCTTCCTAAAATCTGAGTTGCATCCAGACGCGCATGGCACGCATTCTATCTCCCTCTCCTTTGTGACATTCTACAAGCGAATGACTCCGTTGGGAATTGCGTATATATATGTGTGTGTGTGTGTGTGTGTTTGTGTGTTTGCAACAGGAGCAGCCGTCCTCGGATTCGTTTTACGACAGCGACAACGACGCGGGAAGCGATTTGACGACCGTAGAGCGGCCGGGACGTGGATCATCGGCCGGACAGCACAGTATACAGCAACAGCAACAGCACGAGGACGAGGACTCGGGCGCAGACGAGAGGCAGAGACACGACAGCGCTGAAGTGGACGGTGAGTCCTTGGAGTTTGCGGTTCTTCTCTATATCGAGCTTCTCTCTTGATGTCTCTCGAGAATGGATTTCTACGGGATTCTTGGGAATGTTGCGGAGGGGGAACTTGCGGGAATTTGCCCAGGCTTGGAATTTTGGGACGATGGGGAACGCAGGTTCGGTTGGGAGGCATCGATTGATTTTCAGTGATTTTTTCGGTAGGGTGGCAGAGAAATTATGGGCCGATTTTGGTTACTCGGCGTTTCTCGTTAGTACTTTGAAAAATTTCGTCTTTGATACTGTTGATTATTTGTTATGACTATTAAAAAAGTCAGTGTTACCGTCTGGTAACAATTGGAAGATCAACTTAAAAAGAGTTTTAGATTAAATGATAGACATTTAATTAATATATTAAAGTGGTCTGGATTTTTTATTCTTTATCGTCTTTAAATAAATTGCACTATAATCCATGCAAAATGTACATTATTAGTTAATTTGTTGTCTTTTAATACGAGATTCTTTTATTCGAATGTTTCTCGATACCATGCACAACTAGCTTATTGATAAAAAAAGCATTATACGATTAAGCATTGATTTAATTATTATTTCATTCATTTCCTTTTTAATTCAAGGTACGAGGAGCTTTAACGAGTCAGGTAGTCCACTCTGCAATAAATAAATCATTCAAAGAGTAACGAGGCTAGTGCGTATACATCTCATACTCGCGAGCAGTAAAGTTTCATTCCGATGAAAAAAAGACAATTTCTCATCATATTAAAAACTAAAGTTCACACAGTAAAGCTAAAGCTTCATTAAAATTCACTCGTAAACCCATAGCCTCGGAGAAAGTCGCTTATACACCGGCTTTGTAATATCTCGTAGGCGTTTAAGGTGAAATTAGCTCGGCTAAAGGTTAGTTGTCGTAAACATTGCAGCACTGCTCGAGCAGGAAAAGCAGAGAATAGACGAGATAACGGCCGGCTGGGACGACCCTACCTCAGCCGACTGGGGCAACGAAGGCACCACCGTAGACGAGGCCGGCAACGTCACTGCCGCACACCCAGGCGTCGATCCCGCTACCGCACAGAACATCTACAAGTGCACCGCTCTATACTCCTACACGGTAATTATATACCACTATATCTCTCGTTCGCTTTATAGAGTATTGAGGGAGGTGAGGGGTTTTTTAAGGAGATTTCTACAGGGTAGAGATATTATTTGTTGCTTTTACGGTGGGAGAAAAAAAGTAGATTTTGATGTTGGATTATATTCAAATTTTAAATTAAATTTAAAAGAAATTTGAGCATTTCAACCCATGGAAAGTTTAATATAAGAATGAAAATTAAATTTTCAAGCCATATAAATTATGTGAAAGTATAGAGACCTCGTAAAGAGAGAGTATCGTAAGACGTCGATTTTAATATCTCGTTACATCTTTTCAACCTCGACACGAGTAAATAGAGTAGAATGTTTACGACGTAAGAAAATTTTCTTTTGTGCGTCTCTTCTATAAGATGAGACTTTGTTAAAAATTGAAAATATCTATTGGTAAATTTTTAATTCTATTCCAATAACTTTCGCTACATAATTCCCTTTTAATACGAGAAGATATAATAGGATCTTTGAAACATTACACGATGCACCCGTGTCATATTATAATTAGCGACTCGTTCGATGTGCATTATCGTAACATTTTCGTATTCATCGTACAATATCGCGAACATGGAGCGTTTTTCCATCGGTAACTCGATATCACCGAAAATCGTTAGCTACTATATGGCTGACGGGCAGAAAATGATGGACTTTGTATATCGAGACTACGTAAAAGCATAATTAAGCGAATACACGCATAAGTGAGCCCCTAATTAATTTAGTCCAGGAAAGTACGTTGGTCCAGTGCAACGCTGCCTGTGCAGGTATACAAAGTCTCGGGTTACTATACTTGCACCACATTGCCTTCTCCTTTTTATTCGAAATTAACAAATATCTGCAATCGCAGCAGGTAACAAGAGACGGCTATATATATATACATTTGCTGTTTACAATTTTGCCTTTACAAATAATATATAATATACAAATTATTCGATACATTCGTATGTATTTACGCATATCGATTCAAGCGTGAATAAAGATTATTCAGTTCGCATTTGCTCCAATTGAAACCTTATGGGGAAATAATACAAAAATTCAATCGACATAGATACGATTGTGTAGAATACATATTATATGTGTGCGACAGGCGCAAAATCCAGACGAGCTGTCGATAGTGGAGAGCGAGCAGCTGGAAGTGGTGGGCGAGGGCGACGGTGACGGCTGGTTAAGGGCGCGCAACTACAGGGGCGAGGAAGGCTACGTGCCCCAGAACTATCTGGACGTCGAACGCGAGCCCGAGGGACAACAGGGTGGACTTCAGACCCACGCGCCCGGACTCGCCCAGCAGATCTCCTTCTCCTCCGTCGACTACACGATCGACGATCACGACGCCGTTGATCCCGATGCCCATCTCTATGAGCAGGAGCAGCAACAGCAGCAGGACCAGACGAATGAGATCACTGTGAGTAATGCGTTGTATTGGCTTGTTCTTCCTTTGTTTTCGAGATCTTTTCGAGTCTGCTGTTTTCAATTGAGTTACGGAAATAAAAGCCAGGTGAATTTGAGAAATGGATAGATGTAGAGCAGTTTGAGTTTTTTTATTGATTCTTTCATTTTTAATTTTCCGAAAATAATTATCGGTTACTGGAAATTTATATCTTTGTCAAAATTATAAATAGTTATCGAGATATATATTGCCAATTCAATCGTTCACCCCGAAACTAATTTATCATTTTAAAACCACCTATATAAATGTTTCCCAAAAGAGCTATTATATTGACTTACAAAATCTTGCAATCCACCTGTCATAAACCCACGACATTCTTTTATGAAAGCGTATCCATACAATGTCATGAAAAAACACTCTAAAGACATTTGTGTCGGTGGCATGCGTGTAAAGGAGGTGTCGGAGCCAGTGCCAATAGCATCGGTAGCAGCATCAGTAGCAGCGGTAGCAGCCGAGAACCACGTGGACGATGGACGCGAGTACTGCGTGGCTTTGTACGACTACGACGCCACCTGCGATGAGGAGCTTACCTTCCTCGAGGGCGACATTATCGTCGTGGTGAAGAAGGAGCCTCACGACGTGGACGACGGCTGGTGGGAGGGCGAGATCAATGGGATAACCGGAATTTTCCCCTCCCTCGTAGTCGAGCCTTGTCTCGCCGACGGCGCTCCCCTTACATCCGAGGTACTGTATATAACATCTCTCTTTTGACCTAGTCACAACGTGTTTTGGCACATATAAGTGCGACTCGGGCGAATCGATTGCTTATATCAAAGTTTGACGAATTGCTACGGATGAGGCATGTAATGAACGTTTGGTTTGAATTTGATGATTCGAAGCAATCGGTATTTTATTTACAAATGTCTCGGGCGGCACTTTATTATAATCTTTTTACCCTTAATCTTGTATAAAATTTTTGTGGAAAGATTGAATTTTAGAAGTTTCATTTCTAATAGTGGCAGAAGCTGAATAAATGGATGAGATAGGCTTGTTTATATATTCCGATAAAAAAAAATCTATAAGTAGTAATATGACGAGTCTGGTAAGACGGGGCTATTATTTAGAAGTCTGTAGAGATTGAAATTTTTGCTTGATTTTAAATTTCTTCCGAAATCTATTTTTTACAGCTCTTCGAAAGTTTTACAGATTTTCCCGCGAGAATGAAGCCGTGAATATAAAGATAATTTTTACAGGTTAAAAGCTTCTATGCAACTTCTTCACCATCATAGTGTAACTTTTCTAATTAAAATTTTCAACCGAAGCTCTCAAAATATGAAAGCTATTGTAAAAACTACTTTTTTTTATCTGATATGGTATAATTTTGTAATCATGGTATAATATGACAAAATTAACTTTTCACATCGTTCTATGCAGAAGAAAAATGCTTTTTTAGTACATAGTTCTAGCTCCTATTAAAATTCAATTAAAAAAGAGGTATGGAAACTTGTATTATCATTTAAAGTATAAAAAGATATTTATTTTAATCAAAAAAAAATTACACCCTTACTTGACGGGAACCGCTTAAAAAAAGTCAAATTTCCCTATACTTATTACTTGTAAATAAAATGAGACGAGTAGGAAAAAGACCTGATTTCTGATCAATTTTTTTTAACTTTGCCGTTATGTAAGGGCGTCATTTTTTTTTAAATTTCATATTTCTATGCTCTAAATGATGACATATAAGTTTTGCACGTCTTGTCTAAAGAATTCATTTGATTTAGATGTCGCTGGGATCGTAAAATATTCTTTATTTCACGTGAAAAAGTTTTAATTTAATAATCAACACTCATTCTACGATTCTATACGCAGATATTAAATAATCAAAACACTAAAAAATCACATTAATCGCGATTGATCAGAACGAGAAAAATTCCGTATTTCAAAAATAGATTATCCATTTGTAAACAAGGTCGATCAGAAATGAAAGACAAATTTTCTCTATACGCGTCGGGCGCTCGAAATGTCGAAAATGTCTATGCAGCGAGGATTTTTCGAATGAGCGAACGCGCGAGTGTCATTGAAATTAAACGATATGTATAATTTAAGGCTGATAGGTGTATATAAATCGATCGAGCAGTAGATGAAATCGCTTGAATAGTATAACGTTAATGCAAGACCTCAAACTCACGGTATATCGAATAGTTTAATCCGACCTACTGCAATTCTGCATAATTGATTTGCATATCATTTGTTGCCTTCGCGCGAAGTATTGAATATTTCTCAGAAATTTGAATTATATATTTGCTCGTAATTCATTCATTGCTTGGGAAACCAAAATCATGTATCTCAGATTGTTCGTCTTTTTGTCCAGTACTACCAGGGTATTGATTACAAAAAAAAAGTTACATAAAAACGCAGAACACCTGACCTTAATTAGAATCCCGAACACACACACACACACATATACACGCAGACACAAAGTGTTGAAAGCTAGGATCAGAGAGACGTAAAATTGAAGGTTTTTTTTATAAGCTTAGAGTAGTCGGCAGAATCATTGATCCCCGATGAAATAATCGTAACAACGTGTATATATAAGAACGAGCGGAGGGCGAAGCCAAGCAAGTCTGTATATTCGCCCGCGCGCGCACGCGTCATTTATACCTTTATTCTAAAAGCCCCTGTCGTTAATTGCATTTGTTATGTATGCCAAAGGAGGAACTGACGCCGCCGAGCTCGGCGCCGCCCGTCTTTACGCCGCCGGAAGTGCCCGAGTTCGTCTTGAACGAGGAGCTAGCCCAATCACTCATGAACGGTGAGTCCTTATCATCCTTATACTATCTGACATTTCTATAACGAGTTTTCTATACAGCCTTTTTATAACGATTATACTTGCACGCGCTTATACTCGTTTTAGTTGAAGGTTTGATTGCACTTTTAAGCCAATAGCGATGTTTAGCCGGGGTGCAGGTTGTTAAAACTTGAAACTGTGCTAACTGTAGGCAGTTTAGGAGTAGCTAACGCAGCTTATGTATATATATGCGCAACAAGCGATATTGAGTTTCGGCCTCGAATCAATAAAGTATATACGTCGAGCGATATAGACATGTGAATGGTTGTGTGGTTCGTTTGCAGAAATGAGAGAGCGAGGCTTCGTCAACGGCGATCAACCGGACAGCTTCAACATAAACTTGTCGAGGGATCAGAAGGAACAATACGGCCTACAATTCGATAGCGATACGCCCCAGCCACCGGCCCAGCCACCCTCCCAGCCACCACCCCAGCCACCGGTCCAGCACACAATGCCCCAAACACCTGGAATTGTCGGCAAGTCTTTTTTTTTTCAAGCTCGTATTTTCTGACATTTTCTGTTTTGCCATCGAATTAACCGTGTGCGTGTGTTTTTCTTTTGTATCTGTTCGCCAACGCCGCGCAGTCGATGAAGTTCCGGACCAAAGAAGAAGTAGCGACGAAGAGGTATGTGCGCAAAACCTTACGACTTTGCTTTAGTTTTAGTGAGGATTTTGAACGTTTTTTTTTTGCTCAATTTTTTAGTATACATAGCTGTGCGCAAAAAAAAATTCGACGACACTCGATGTGGTCGTCGATGTTAAATACGAAAAAAAAGAAAAAGAAAAGAAGTTTATTTTCGTCAAAATTTGTTTCGATTGAATTCTTTATTTTGGTCTATTTTGTTGTGTTGTTTCTTTTGGTATTAAGCAGAATGGCTTTTCATGGATTTTTTATCTGATTATTTTGCGATGCGATTAATTTGTTGCTCTCAATGATGCAGAGATCTGGTTATATATGTTTTGGCAACCACGCGTAATTGCGGTTTAGATTTATACTAAAATTATTCAAATAATCATTTTTCACTTATAATATAAAAAGTGTATAGATCAATAAACAATGTTTTTACTTGCTTTTGATCCTACTCAGGAATAGTTAACGTAGGTATGTACGACATACGTATTTTTTTGCATGAATCTAATTGAACATTCCGAATGAAGTTAATTTTTTCGAATTTTTTCAAGTAATCAAATATAACATGTTTATGTTTAGAGTCTTGAAAATTACGTAAAGGATAATTTGTTTTGTCACGTAAGAAAGGCACCAATTCAAGATATATAATAATACCATATATTCTACTAATTATCTTACGATAATCTTTAAACCATTACTATTCTTTAATAGAGTATAGATTTTTTTCAAATTTTTACCTTTGAAATATTAAGTTCAATTATTATTTTATTATTTTCATTGCATTATTTGTAAAGTTGTATGATGCTTAAGACTTAAAATCGTTTTTCTTTTGCCATAACATTCTTTCAAGTAAGACCTTTATTTGATTTTGAAAAACATGTTTATTATTCTGCGTTTAAAGTACAGGCGGCATATTTCAACACCTTTTCAAATATAATTGTAATAATGTACCTATTAGAAAAAACTGACCTCAAGTTAATTTGATTTATCCTAGTTACGTTGCTCAATTTGACTTGAGGTATCTGATATACTATTTCTGAATTATTCGTGCAAAAAAACTATAACAGTTTTTGCGGAAAATTCTTTGTGAAAATAATAACCCAATTTACTTAATTACACGATTATTTGAATTTGTTATTTAAAGGAAAAAAAAACTTTGAAAAGTTTGTAGCTTGTACTGTACATGCATTAATTCGTTTTCCAACAAAAGTTCATACAGTAGACCAAAATTAAGGATACTTGTACATTATACCTACACGTAGTGTACTACCCCTTAAAAATTAATCAGATTATTTTATAACGTAACACACGAATGACCCATTTATATCAACTAGGTTAAAGATTATTTTTTCAAACGTTTTCCAATAGCTTTTTTGGACTGGTAAATGAAAGATTAGTAAAATACCAAATTTCCTCAATCTCTTACAATGATATTTCTTAAAACGTCATTTTGAATAAATTAAATTTTTCAAGTTACGGTAATATACTCGATGCAAAATGCAAAATGTCCATCAAAGTTATGGGCAAAACACACATGAATGGTTTATCTACAATAACACGTAGTTTTAACCCAAACATCCCGTACGAAACCCGTAATAGCATCAAACCACAAAAAAAAAAGCCAAAGTAAAATCCTATAGAGTAGCTGGCAAAAGCGCCAAACTAATCTGAGAAAAAAACTTGCAACGGCCGTATTGCAGGAGGAGGAGGAGGAGGAGCCAGAGCCGGTGAAGATTGCCCGCGAGGCCAAACAAAACGCCGACACAACGAGCAGCGATAATGGATTTCCAGGCCTAGGCGTAGCCCAGATAGTGATAACCGCGGCCACACCACTAGAGGACGTCGATCATCCCTTTCCCGGCATGGACGAGTCCGAGGAAGATCAACAGCAGGAGCAGGAGCAGCAGCAGGAGCAGCAGCCAAGCGAGGAGCAGCCGTCGGAGGATTCCGAAGCCAGACTCGCGGAAGAGGCCGAGAGCAAAGATAGCGAGGAAAACTCGACTGCGGCGAAGCTCAAGCTGAAGATGGGCGAGTCCGAGGAGAAGTCGATCCTCGACGACCAGCCAGCGGACTCGGCGCCCTTTCCCGTGAGCAGCTCCTCGGGCAGCGACGCCGAGTCAATATCCGGTCCCAGCACGGCCGACAACTCGCAGTGTCTGCCTGCTCGCACAGCAGCGGCAGCAGAGGCGGCAGCAGAGGCGGCAGCGGCAGCGGCAGCCGCGACACCGGCACCCAATGAAACGGAGGAGGCGGCGGTCCCACCGGCCGGTAAGATGCTCGTAGGCGGCAGGGCGAGCATACCCGATGAGCTACAGCCCGACCAGCTGCAGAAACTGCAGAATCTCAAAGAGTCGAACGCCTAGGATTGACTAAACCTCGGAGCGTTGGATCGTAACGAGGATGAGGGTGCGGCCGGAGATGACCTAGACGAGGATCTCGACGGGCTGCGATGCTGTCCTGCCTTAATAACGCAAAATCGTAAACTGGCTCTTCCGTTAAGTCATCAGCATAAGTTCCGACACCTGCTTGAGTTCTGGAATTCTCCCGAGATAATTGGGAAACAAGAAGACTAAACAAATGAAAATAAAAAAAATACCTAAAACAGAATAAGAAAAAAAAATCAGCAAAAAAAGCAGACTAAAATCTTATATATAAATATAAATA
>UELV01135518.1:0-25500 GCA_900490015.1 Megastigmus stigmatizans | reverse complement strand
TGTGTGTGTGTGTGTGTGTGTGTGTGTACCGAGGCGCGCACCGCTCCGGAAAGAAGGAATGCTTATGAAATCAGCGTTACGCTGTAAAATCAGCAGAGCGTGAACGGGGGGTCGTCTCGTCCACGACACAGGATGTTCCTACCTTTCCGTGTTTTCCTCTCTCTCTCTCTCTCTCTTTCTCTCAAATTCATATCTATCTATCTCTCTCTCTCTCTCTCTCTTCCTCTCCTACTCTCTTCCTCTCGTTCTTTTTTTTTATTCTGCGCTGTAATCACCGAGACCATTTTTGTTGTTGAATTTAACACACTTTTTTAACACCTGTTGTAGTGTAGTGTGTAAGAATTCATTTTTTCGGATTAGAGATCGTTACTGCTGTTTTGTTAACATTATAATTTGACTAACTCTGCACTCTTTTATGAAATGAATTTAGGTGATTACGTATAATTTCATGAATATATGTATAAGTAGTAAATTAAAAATAAATAAATTTTTTTTAAAAAACATGCTTTTCTAGAAAATGGTAAACAAAAATTGAACTAAAAAGTAAAAAATATTTTTTGTACAAGAAGTATTTACCAATCAATTATACCATGTTTTTTAAAAGTCAATTACTTTGGAAATAACCGAAAATTAACTACAATTTTAAATAATGCTAAACATATTTAATTTTTGACTAAAAAGAAAAGCGTGGGCTCTATACAACAAAGTCCCTGATAAATTTATCAGATAATTTATTAGATAATCGTATAGTATTCAAAAAGATATCCTGTGTTACGATAAAACAAAAGAAAGGCATGTAAAACTAACGTCCTGGAATATGAATTGCATCTGCTAAAGACATTTCCGAAAAATCAAATTTGATTTATCTAAGATGACTCCCAAAATACCTTCGTCATCAGCGACCTGGATATCCAGGTTAAACTGATACATGTATAGTTTCAGATAATATTATATGTTCATGTTTTTTATAATATTCTAATTGGTTTCAATATTATTATTAATTTTTTTATCATAATATCAGTGTGACACATAAGTTTTATAATACCTAACTTAACCTTAATTTATCTCACTCCAAAACTTATAAATTATTATTTCTGATAAATTTATCAGGGACTTTGTTGTATAATGCCCACGCTTTTCTTTTTTGAAACATTATTTAAAATTGTAGTTAATTTTCGGTTGTTTACAAAGTAATTGTCGTTTAAAAAAATGTGGCACAATTGATTGGTAAATAGTTCTTGAACAAAAATTATTTTTTACTTTTTAGTTCAATTTTTGTTTACCATTTTCTAGAAAAGCATGTTTTTTAAAAAGCTGTTTCTTATTTATTTTATTTTTTTACTTTTTAGTCTTATTTATAGGTACTTAATGATTATGAATAGATTACTTAGTTGTTGAAATTTTCTTAAATTAAGAAATCCATTCTGATTCCTCGAAAGTCACTCCAAGTATATCCTCGTTATCGGCGATCTGGATGTCCCGGTCTAAATATTATAATGAGATTATTGTATTGGTATCCGAGATGAGTGTCTATGTCAATTTTCAGTCCTGTACGATATGGGGCAGTGGGTCAAATTCATTTTTCAAAGATATGAAAAAACATGTAATTTTAGTGAAATGACCCGCACATATAACTCCGTGTGCAGCGACTTGGATGTCCAAGCCCCAATATTACGATGAAACATTGTATTATCATCCGAAATGAGTATTTGTGCCAATTTTTAGCTCTCTACGACATGAGGAAGTGGTTTAAATTCATTTTGTAAGATTTGAACAATACCCGTACAAATGCGGCGTACGTGTTAGTGAGTTAAAGAAAAACATGCAATAAAAATACCTGGATTTCTAAATTATGAGTTTACTATTTTTTTAATTTCTGCTTAGTATTTTTGGTTTATTTTAGCTTAAAGAAGATAAGAACTGAGATCTTTTTATACTGAATAACATTCATGAAATTAGACGATCTTAAAAAAGATTTAATTAAAATTTTTTCGTTCTCGTTAATTGCGTACAAAATGTACTCTTCTTTCTCTCCATTCTTTCCATTTCGTTTCGTATTTGATTTTTTTTTAGAAATTTGATTCTAACAAGCGCATCCGGGCAGAGCGACGCTGCTGACTGGATGCAAAAATCACTGCTCGACTCGAATCAAAAGCCGGTGCGCGCAGGTAAGTCGGCGTCACGAAAACAATAGTGTGCGCGGACACGTTGATGGGACCATATAGATAGTGCCGCAAAGACACCTAGGAGGATATGCGACAGCGGACAATCAGGAAAGAAAAACGCTTTCGTGAACGTGTAAATAAGCGTATGGTGGGTAATTGCTGGACTCTAAGTACATCCACACACTATTTTAGTCGCTCGTGTTATTAATGCCAGGGAGCGTTAAGTTTTTTTCAAGAAACAGTTCGTTTAACATGGTTTTCATATTATTTTTTTTGGCTTGGTAGGTATTTTATGCTAACAATTACGGTGATTTAAGCTTAGTGCACATGCACACGCAGATCTAATTAGGTTAATATTAATATTAATATTTCATAATTGATTGAGAATAAATTATTATGATAAAATACTGTTTGATCACTTGATATGAGATAAATAAAATGTTCAGTCTTTAAATTTATTTTTAATAATAAATGGAATGTACAATACATAAATATGTAGATACTGATATATCTTATAAGATGCTATAATATTTGGTTTATTTAAAAAGAGATTACGGAAAACTACACTTGTGCAAATTAAAATACATAATGTAACCAGATATTGAGCACATTTTCATTAAAATTTTTAATGTTAATGACTAGGCATTAACTACGTTAGGTTACAATTTAATCTATATTGTTCGCTGTATTATCATCTATATTATCAGCACGTTTCTACACGTATTAACCCATTTCTTTCCATAAGCGGCCATTTTATAGTCGATTGGTTTTTTGCCAAAAAATTTTCGAAAAAAAATAATAATAACCAATATCACTTTTCTGAAGTAAAATTGTCCGCTCTTTCCGATTCTGAAGTCAGAATTTTGAAATTTCCATTGGAAAACTTCAAAATGGCGGTTTGAATTTGATGAAAAATCAGAAATACATTATAATAATCGACTATAAAATGGCCGCTTGGGAAGAAATGGGTTAAAAGGGGTCATTTTTGGCCTAAAATGTGCTATTATGTATTGTTATTCGGTGCGGAAATATGCCATATTGTAACCAAGTGTGCCATATTATACTCAAATGTGTCATATTGTAACCAAATTTTTTCAAAATTTATTTCTTTGTAGTTCATAGAATTGGACTCAACTTGCAAAATGTTAAAATATTGAAAAGTGAGCAAAAAAAAGTATGAAAGCGCAACTATAAAAAGTATAAAGGTCGACACTATACTCGTCCATCTAATAAATAATAGGTACACTCATTTTTATAATTTAACAAAAAGTAGTCTTATAGAAACTATAAAGAACATATATATCTGTTTTGACTTGCTCAAGCAAACATCATTACAGGTGGCTTCTACCTTTTTTCGCCCCAGTATATTATTTGTCTACAGAAGTTCAAGATCAATCTCTAAAGCGTTACACCATAAAATACGAGGAAAATTTCAATTTCTCCCGCCTGCGATTCGTTACCGACTCTCCACATTTTACCGGAAGGCGCGAATTAGTTTCTTCTAAATCAAAGGCGACGACCGCTCTGCCCGCGAGATTTGTCGCGTCACCGTTCCTATGGCGGTGTTCTTTTAACTCCTAGAGCCTATTACAATGGAAGGAAAAAAAATTGAAGGAAAAGATCTAGAGGAGAGGGGAAGGGGCAGACGTGAAAAGAAAAAAGACGCGCTCATAGAGCAGAGAAAAAGAGAGCGAGCGAACGGGAACGAAGGATCACGGGTCATTCACACTGGCTTTAATCTAGAGAAGAAAAACAACTTCTATAAGCCTGCGTCTTCTAGCTTCAAGTACGGTATAAGTTATTGTTAAAAATTTTTCTTAAATATAAACGTAAATAAGAAGCGTTGCAAGTACGGATGCAATAGCATATAATACCTTTTCTATAAAATTTATTAGGTTAGCTCAATTTCGAAGCATAAGAAAAGCTTCTTTATTATCGCTCAATCTAAACCTATACGATACCATATTATTTAAATACGATTTAAATGTGCAATTCTTTTCCAATACAACGTTACCCTTACTTGATTTTCAATTAAGTATAAAGGCAAATACGGTCCCTTAACGGTCGATTAAAAACCTAATCTCAAACCCAGGATATTGTATTTATATATAATACATCCCTCTAAGGCTGCACGAAACTTGCATCAGCATTTCCAGTCCCAACAAAACAAACTGACCGAGCGGGCATGGAAGTGCAGCAGGAAAAGCACCGTGCGAGGGACCGCGGAGAACAATGAATCCCGGTAGCGCGGAAAAATTATCATCGTCAGCAAAGCAAAGCGTGGCGCGCGCTTTATACACCCAACAGCCAAAGGAGCGCGAAAGAAAAGAAAAAAAAAAGAAAAAAAAGAAGGAAGAAAGAAAGTAAGAAAACGTCGGTAGTCGAGGGGTACGCGGAGTGGTGAGCGCGCCATAAGGGGGAATTGTTACGGGGGCGAGGAATAAGAAGGAGAGAGAAGGCAGCTCTCTCTCGCTCGCACGCTCGCTCGCTTGCACTCATAATTAGTCATAGTGCGATGCGCTAACAGCGGCACTCTGCAAGAGTGGCTTTTCAGAGCGAGAGGCGCGAGAGACCGCGTCCATATACCCTACACCTGTATCTCTCTCTCTGTACTCTATATGTATATACATATATATATGTGTGTTCTCCACCTCTTCTTTCTTCTTGTTCTTCTTCTTCTTCTCTCTTTCTAATACCTGTCGTGCGCTACTACTCGACGAATCAAAGTCCGGGCGCGCGCGGGGGTTCATGTAACGGGTGTTGAAAATATCGCAGCTGCCTTTTTGCCGCTGTTTTCTTTCTCTCTCTCTCTCTCTCTGTCTCTCGCGGCGGGCCATAGTATAATGCAACAGCAGCAGCACGCGGCTCGTCTTCGTCGTAGTTGTCGTCGTTGCTGCTGCTCTCATTGTTCGGCCGCGGCACGAGGGGTCTATGGGAACTTTTTTTACTTCCTGGTCGCCTTCTTTTCCGCCTACTTCGACGACGCTGCCTTTTATCCGCGCGTAATTGTTGCTCTTGTTCGTGTTTGCCTCTAAAGCTATACCTTAGTTCCTTTCTCTCTCCCTCTCTCTCTTTCTCTCTCTCTCTCTCTCTCTCTGCCTCTTTCTGTCTCATGGCTGTGGTTGTTGTTGTCTCTTTAGATTGTTCTCGAAGTGAGCTGTAACAAGTGTTTTAGCGCTTGTTATCTGGGCCTCGAGCGCGATAGACGATTCAGGAAGGAAAAAAAAACGTTAACTTTACGATCGCTTGTTGTTCTTTTCTTCTTGTCTATATATTGGCTTTAAGCGCGTTCTCGTAGTAGCTATGGGGACACTTTTGTTGTATTGTCATTTTCGAAATGAGCTGAGTCGAGCATGGAGCAGTAGGTGTTTGACAATTGTTTGCGGTGAGTTTGCCGCGTTTGTTTGTGTAAATAATTTGAGTTTGAGGCTTGGTGCAGTAATGTGTAATCAAGAAAGTTCGCGTTCGATTCTGCGTACACGTATACAATTTGATAATATATTAAAAATGTTATTATTATATTTTTTTTTCGGAGCACAAATATAGAAGTGCTTAGCTAGAAATTAATGTTTATAGTTAAGCGGAAGGTGTATGTTTGACGAAAGTGGATTGATTCTTCTTAAACAAAGTGTTATTTCCGCACTGAACTGAAGAATTTCCAAATGCTTTTTGTGTATGCCGAGCAAATATTTGCTTGGAGTGGATCCATTTTTATCATAAGAACATCATTTTCTCTATTCCTGGTGGCGTATGTACATGATTCATCCAGCTTTTTGAATATCTATGTTTACTGACATTTTTTTTATCTTAATAAATATCAAATATAGAACGAAGCTATTTTAATGATTCTGATGGTATTCAACTCGTATTTATTGAGCATTTTAAAAGCAAAACAGCAAAAGCTTAAGTTATAAAGTTCTTATGCTTGAATTTGGTAAAAAAAGATTTTCACGTTTATTGATACATTAAAGCTGTATAAAATGTTGACGTTAAGAGGTGCATTCTTTATATTTTATGGCTTGGCTTGGAGATAACATAAGCCTTTGTTTGAATTCTATAAGAAATATAGATTCAGAGAAATTGTCTCTTTAATTGGATAATATTTAGCTTTTTAAGAGTTTCATGAATTTATATTTTATTAGGTACACAGAATTAATTGAAAATGCTACATTTGTAGTAAAGCTTTTAAAATTTTGAAAACTCAAGATTTGTTTTTACTAATCCACTTTCTTATTCTCATCCAATGTTGTAAGCGATTGTAATCACGATAAAGCTGACCGTTATTTATTGAATACACCCGTTGAACGTGACAAATCACATGGAACAACTCTGTTCTTTAACCATAATCACGCCTGCACTTTCGACAGGTACGCGAGTTTCAAAATGAGATTTTAACGTTCGATGAAACATCGCATAAGCAGTATATCCATTTCTTGTATTTTCGAGCAGGTCCTTTTAGCTCTAGATCATTCTCCGAATTTCGACGAGATCAGGAAAAAACTTACACGGCCTATAACGGGGATATGCACGTGACAGAGATGCGTCCACTGCATACAAATCTGCGCGTAGCTTGATTTACGCGCGGCGCACAAAGGGTCGTTTTTTAAAATGAGGAAACCTTGAAAGACTCGCTATACGCGACGAAGGGAAACTATACCTGAGTAGCTATGCATAATAAATTAAAGGAAGATTTTTCCATAATTTGTAGATGTTGGTATTTGGTTGTGGCTAGCGTCTAATGAGCAAGTATTTCTACACGGAAAGAAATTTTGTATTAAAATTTACAGTGCAACTATTGTAATATGGTTACAGGCTGCTCGCCTCCTAAATTTTACAAGAAACAATGGTAAAAATGCTTTTAAAAAATTTTTCATCCAATGAATTATTTCTTTATCTAAGAAACTCACATATATTGAATACCTAGACAACGGAAATAATTATAAATAACGAATTAACTACTTAAGAATTTTTTGGTCCACGAGTTGCTTCGACTCGCCCTCATATGTTACCTTATGCAATATTACATTATATACATATTGAAATGCACAATAATAAATGCAGAAAAATATGATCTTTATTTCCAAATTGAGTAAAACAATATTATTAATACGTCAGTACAATTGTTTAGAGCCTGAATAATTTAATTTACAGTAGAATGATTTTTACTTTATATCTTCTCGTTTCCACACTAGGTTATGTTTACGTGGCAGTGCTACCGGACGCGTCGGCTATCATGAAACTCAAACTGCGCATGCTCAAGCCCTAAAATTACAATAGTTGTCTAACAAAATTTAGTGGGATTCTAATGAAGTTTAATAGTGGAAGCATAAGAACATTTATTACGTAATCTAGTTCTTATTAAGAGCTCACGAAAATTACTATAGGTACTGTTCTGATAAAAATTTAGCCAAGAATCTAAGTAAATTTACTACATATTCTGGTTCTTTTTCTTCTTATGGCAGTGTGTGACCAAACTATCATAGTTTCTAGCGAAGTTTTCAAAGTATATCGTAAACTTTAGTACCAGATTTCTCTCCGTGTATTGAAGTTTGAACTTTATGATCCTTCTTTAAATTGTGTAAGATAAATGTTTTCAGGTACTTATCAATTAGTGTAATGAAAATAATGAAAAATACTATTATCATAATTTTATATTTTAATATAGGTTCTAAATTAAATCAGACATTGAATCATTTCAATATTTTTAATATTTTTATGAAAAAGATTTAGTTATATCATTGCCTATATATATGTGTTATAAAGTTTTGTATATCAACTAGAAAGCTTATATTATATTACGCAGACTTTCAAATTTCAAAGAATAATTGAACAAGTAATGTCATAAGTTATTAGTGTTCGTTTTAAAATTTGAAATAGGTAGTTCTTTTATAAAAAATAACTATCCTTTGATGCAGAAATAACTGCTTTTCGTTTTTATTACAGTGCAATATATATAATGTTCGTCCGTATTAAGACCAGCGCAGTAAATTTTCACTTATGTATCTGCAGCAAACCAATAAAATATAAAATAAATATCTAAATTAATAATAAATTATTACATTAAGCTCCAGATGCATTATTTTATAAATTAAATAAATTTATAGATTATTAATGGATAGATCTATTACTGAAGGTATTTGTATCTGCACGGAGAAAAACGATATACTAAAAATTATCAGATATTGTGGGAATTATTCTGAGATAGTCTCGAAAAATGGGAAATATTACTATATTTGATTTAAAAAAAATGTAGCATAAAGTTCAGTAAATTTGACTATAGTTGTTCTAAACATTAGAATCAAGATGTAGTAATTTCTCTCATTTCATACATTTGGATTGCCAAAATATCCAATAGTAATTCTTAGCATATTATATGTTTCCTGCATACTGAATTGTTTTAATTTATATTTCGTAAACAAGTGCGTGAGAATTTTTTTAAAAATAATCCACCATTAATTCTATAACGTAAGTATAAACTTTGCCCTGTGATTTGTAAAGCGTCAGAGCGCGCAACGGCTCCACGACATCGTAGCGAAACTTAAGGCACACCCTGTATGTAAGTGTATAATATCTCGCCGCGAGGAAGTCACCGCGGCGAAGTCTCAAGGCGTGCAGCAACTGCGAGCAGCGCGCACAGGTAGTAAGAAGGATTCCAGGTGAGAAGAGTGAGCTGCACGAGAGAAGAACGAGCCAGCGCTGTAGAGGAGGAGTAGAGGCAAGAGAGAGAGAGAGAGAGAGAGAGAGAGAGAGAGAGAGAGAGAGAGAGAGAGAGAGAGAAGTGGGAGAAAAGCGGCAGAGCGAAGCGACAGGCGGCCAGCCGTGTCTCCTGTGAACTCGTCGGCGGGTTCCCGATGGAGGCATTTCCATTTCCATGTGTATTTATGCCCCCTTTACCTCCGTTCTCTATCTCTCTCACTCTGAACTGGTCATTTCTGCCTGGAGTCGGTTATGTCCCTCCGACATCCTTTTGTCTTTTTTAGGACACTCTTTGTTTTCTCCTTAGGCAGTCAACGTTTCGCTCTCGACTCTTTTTTTTACCACCACTGCAGGCATTGTATTTTGCGTTTCACTTTGGTATTTTGGATTCGGAATTCTTATCGGACATCATTAGACATATAATGCGTCAATCAGCTGCTGATGCTGCTGCTGATTAATTTACCCCGGCCGGGGCAACGGTTTTTCACGGATAATATTAAACTGTATGTATACCATACTTATAAAGCAATGTTCGTTCTTATAAGAATATATATATGCGCTGATGCTTTTATAAATAATTTTCTCATTTCAACGCTCCTCGGATATCTCATAATTAACTCGCGTTTGTTTAATAAGATTCAAACAAATAATTCAGTTCTGTTATGCTAATTGCATTTTAAAATATTATCTTCGGACGGGAAAAAGTTATATATAGTCGTAAAATAGAATCTCGCGCGAGTTTATACACGCATCGTATAAACACAACTTCATAAAATTCTCCATGCAATTTGAATTGCATTCGTATACATCATGGGAAATATTCTCATGCTTCATTATGTGTTCAGGTTGCACGTTTGCAAGTGCAGTTGCTGTTGCATGTAAATTTTTCCAAACAATATCGCTAAATTTCTGGTGCAGTGATGTTGGCTAATTCAGAAGTACTGTACACTTGTAATATAAGATTATCGTTAACAAAGACCAGACTTTTTTCTCAGACTGTTTCATCTAGCGTAATTGTTTTTTTATGAGTGATTTACGTAAAAATAAAAGTAGAATATCAAAGTTCATTTATAGTACCTCTATGTACAGATAATATTTATAATCTTATATTACAATTATAAAAATTGTTTATATCGGTATAGTAATAAATTTGTTAAATAGCATATTTTGGATAAAAATATTGTATATGTTAGCAAAATTAAAAGTTTTGTGCAGCGGCTTTAAATGATGTTTATTAAAATAATTTTTTTGTAAAAGTTATTAAATATCATTTATTTTAGCGAACGACCAAAGTTCTAAGAGTTTATTATATCTAAAGATTTTCTAAAGTTCATTTCATTTCTAAGTAGTTCAAAACTTTTGCAGTAGTTGGTTATGAGAAATTTCCTTCAAATGCAACTTATTGTAATTTAATCTTGACTGCAGTTTTAAAAGTTTTATGCTTGAAAAAATACTTGGAAACGAGTAATTTAAACTCAATTTCAAAGGACCAAAACCTTTGGTATCTTCTATATATTAAAGGTATTTTTGCTTAAATATTTTTAAATATTATGAAAAACTTTTTTAAATTTACTTTTGAAGTGTAAGTTCATATGCGATCATTATAAATTCTGCGGTTTTCCGGACACAGACCTAACACACCATAAGAATGCGCGCAGATAAAAACTATGTGACAATCGGTAGTAAAAAGGGAAATTCCGCGCTTAGGCGTTTAAAGTCAACCACATTCTCGACACGCGCGCAGCCGCTTTCCGTCGCACTATTCAAACATACCTATGGCATTTATATAATTAAAAAACTTGTCCGCTCCCAGAACACCTTCCGCAAAATATAAAAAAACTCGCATACATACATAAAGACATCGACCAAAACTGACACCTATACACTCATCATCTATCGTCCAACGTGCACTCAGACTATAAAAACACAAATGTCTAGCGGCTTTCGTCTGCAAGCGTTTCGGATCCGATAAGGCCGTTAATAAAAGGGCCGCTTGCATATTTCCGCGCGCATCATCGATGCCCCTGCAGCTTTCCACGTCCTCGCCGCGCTATACCACTGCAGCCTTGCACGGTCCGTTGTCTTCCAATCGCACCTGTAGCACCCGTCCTCTTCCTCAACTTTTTCCTCTCTTCACCTGCGAAACGGTACGTCGCTCTAGCGCTCCATTCGCTCTTTATGTATACACATATATACAAGCAAAACAGCAACAGCAGCAGCGGCTACCTGACATGCGCGCGCGCGAACGACGCGTCCAACACCTGTTGCGAGTATACATATATATACACACAAGTCCGTGGAGGCATGTTTAGATCGTTTCTCTCTCTCTCTCTCTCTCTCTCTCTCTCTCTCTCTCTCTCTCTCGATTCTGCACCACCGCGAGAGTAGCACCACTGGCGCGTGACGATCTCAGATTTCGATAAAAGCCAGTAGGAGACACGGGGCGAGCGTGGACTTTCTCGCGATCCGAGGATGCGTACATTTTCGCGGCCTGCATATCTTATTATGTGTGCAGGCAGCGATAGATTTTCGTTGGACGATGCGCAAGAGATGCGCAAGAAGAAGAGATGCGAGTTGCTTAATTTTTACCGCATAAATGTATAATATGTGAAGTTGAGTTGCAGAGCTGGGATTTCAATATCGATGTGAGCAGGAAAATTGTAGTAGAACTGAGCGCTTTGATCGAATTGAATGCAGTGATATATATGAGCTGATAAAAATATAGTGAATGTATTGTCACTATATATAGGTGAAAACTTTAGACATAAACTATAGAGGTAAATACTCGTGAATTCTTTGAAATACATGTTATATACGTATATTCTATATGCTAGTATGTATTTAACATACAATCCATCTGCCACCTCAACAAACTATTTAATTTAAATAAAAAAAACTACTTAAGACATTGCATCAATTATTAGTTTTGCTTAATACTTTTTTCAATTTATATGACCATAACGTGGTCATGAAACAATCAAAGCATTCATCATTGATAAGTGCCATCAATTTAATTATCTCGGATACCACACCTGTTTCGAAACTCCCGTTAATTAGAGCCATACATTTATTTCTCGATAACGTATTGAACATAATTTTCGTCTTTTTATGGAGGAACAAAAATATCAAATCATTCATGTGGAATTATTTCTCATCCCGATAAATTTGCGATATCACGGATCTACATATTTGTGCTTTAAGCACACCGATTTTTTCTACCGGAACCATTAACTGAATTAATTACTTTGAGCTCGGAACATATGAACTTTTAATTACTTTTAAATTGTGCGTAATCAGTTTCGAAGCTGCTTATTATTTCTAAATGAATTTTATTGAAAGATGTTCAGCAGACACGATTACTCATAAAGCGTGAAGAACACAAATGTATAAACAGTCGCATATGTTTATCACTTCAACTATGCTTATAAAATGAGTTACAATCAATATCTTCGCTAAAAATAAAAAAAAAATACTTAAAATTTTTTTAATCAATTAGTTTCCCACGAAGATATAAATAGCTCAAATAGATATCAAACCAAATAATAATATAGCTAAAAAGTATATTAGACATATAATCTTGTTTTAAAATGGAAGTTTTTCATTTTATGCTAATATTAATAATAATTTTAAGTATTTTATACCCAGTAAATAGATAGTTGAAAATGTTTGTAAAAAAATAACATTGTTAAATAATAATTAATCCTTTCAATTTAAGTAAAATTGCATATGTTTCATGTAGTTAAAAGTCGAACCAAAGTAATTAAAATAATTCCATTTATTTGGATTAGTAATTATCTTGTACGCAATTAAATAAGCTATCTGAAAATCATATGATGCTAAATATATTCCATGAATTATTTTAAATTATTCATTAAAGCGCAGATTAGTAGAACAAGTTTTGAAACGATAGGTCAGATAATTAGATTTTAAGAAAGGATTCTTACCAATTATTATAAATTTTACTTGAGAGAGAAAAAAAAGGTTCCACGTCACTGACGCATAATCCATTGTACAACATAGAAAAACAATCTCGCGCACCGAACGCGCAGCGTTCAACTATTAAAAATACCATTTGAAGGCATTTTAAAACCCAATTTTACCCTTGAATACTTTTTGCTCGGAAAATCAGATCATTTGATTCGGTCATTGGGTTTTAACACCGTTAGCCCCACAAAAATTGATAGCGATCTTTATTCTCTAAGCCGCGTCCACCTTGACGTAGTTGAAAGCCGCCGCGCCAAAGTGAATAATGCTTTTTGTCATTTCCCATTGAGGATGGAGTAGAGAGATAGAGAACGAGAAAGAACGAGAGAGAGAGAGAGAGAGAGAGAGAGAGAGAGAGCATTATAAGCCGCGCGCAGCTCAACTTCGCAATAACCGAGTAATAATAACGCGGAAAGAAAAATATTTATATCTTGTGCTTTACAACCGTAAAGCGACCAATGAGCGAGACCGTGGATTCGCCGTCCTTTCTTACGCATTAAGAATACATTAGGATAGCGATGCGAGACGCGAATCTCACGAAAGGCTGTGGTGCCGCTGCATGTTCGACGTTTAATTGAGAGGGACTTACACTCGATATACGAGGTAGCTGTACAACAACATGATTTTCTTTTTCTGTAAAATTAGTTTTATACGATACTATTAATGGGGTAACCAAAATATTTTGTATAATGCAATTTTTGTGTTGGGAGAAAATTTTAATTTCAATATTGCATAAACTACATTTCCGTGACAGCTACGAAGATTTCAAAATGCAGCCTCTCCCGGTGACGAGTGACGCTTTATTTATAGCGGATAACAGCTGGGTCGATCATCCGTACGCATTTTTGAGTGTACCCGCGTGGTGTGAAAAATTATTTTGGAAAAGCCACAAATACAGAGCGCCGGCGATAATTGAATTTCCGCGGAAAGTATAATAGAAACTTTTTCTCACCCCGCCCGACGAATTCAATCAGCTACCCTAGAATAGCATACTGCAGCGCGGACACCTTGTCCGCGTATATAAAAGACCGTAGATTAGCGCGGCAGATGGAGCAGAAAGTTTTCAGAGAAAAGAGGCGTACGAGCATAAGCGGAAGGGTAAAAAGTCCGAAGAAGTCGAGAGCGATCGCAAAATGCGCGAAGGCAAAATGCAATCACAAAGAGCGAAACTAAATCGAACGCGAGGCCGCGGCGGCGGCAGCGAGTCGCGCGCGCAAGCCCTGCATTCGTAAAAACCATTGCGTCAATTTTAATTAGTACTCGGAAATCCTCCTCCTCTCTCTCTCTCTCTCTCTCTCTCTCTCTCTGTATACCGTCGGCTCGCGCTCCAAAGGGTTTCTCTTCGTTCCTTAACCCAGCGCGTGCCTTCTCTCTCTCTCTCTCTCTCTCTCTCTCTCTCTCTCTCTCTCTTTCTCTCTCTTTTCGATGGCACGAAGACAGTAGAAGGACGCAAGAAAGGAAGCGGCAAGGGAGAGTCGCAGCACGGCGGAGCCTAGAGAAAGAGCCGCGTGACGCGGAATAAAAAAGCAAAGAAATAGGAAAGAAGGATAGATGAGGGGGGAAAAAATGAAAGAGAAACGTCGCTGGCGTTGTCTATGGTTGCAGCACCGCTGCAGGATTAGAGAGAGCGAGGAGAGAGCGAGAGAGAGAGAGGAGAGAGAGAGAGAGAGAGAGACAAGCTATGCGGACGTCGTTGTCGTCGTTGTCGTCGTCTCGTTCGTGAGGCAGATCGGGGGATGCCTGCGCGCACTTCTCGGTTGCTGCATTATCAGATGCGAGATACTCGTTAGATACCAGGCGCTTATTCTCTCTCTCTCGCTTTTTCGTTCTCACTCTGCAACGGGAACGAGTCTTTTTGTAGATGACGATTATGGGGAGACGACGTTATGTGAGTGCAGTGTATACGGGGAGAGACGGGGAACTTCTTGGAGAGAGAAAGAGAGAAAGAGAGAGAGAGAAGGGGGGGGGGCGCATACGTCTCGAGTTTCAGTTTTATTAATACTTGGTATACTTATGGCAGCGAGTCAGCGAGTGAGCGAACGAGCGCCAAGCGCGAGAAGACACTTGTACATGCACCGCCGCCCCCTTCTTTTACCTTTTCTTTTTTTCCGCGTAGTTCTTTTTCAGCTTCTTTTGTTTTTGGTCTGGTACGGGAGCTGCGTCGCATCCTTGACCGAGCGAAGACACTAATTCAATATCCCGCAAAAAGACGCCTCTCATGAGGTACTTTTTAAAGTTCACGTTTACCTGCCTAGGAAACCATGCATTGCTGCGTTAATCAAATGAAAACATTGTCATTTTAAAGTGACTTTAATATCTGACGTAAAATACATATTAAATTATTACAACTATATTTATACTTTACGTAAACATTCTTTGTGACTGTGGATTTTCGTTTTCAAAATATTGTTTTAGCCGTGATTGGATAAAAATAAGAGTACGTTTTGAATCTAATTTTGAAACCGATATCATTTTCAGCATGATGAAAATAACATTTTTGAGTGCAGCTAATTTACTCTTGATTAAAAATAGCAACGTCAATTTCTATACTTCTCTTTGGTTTTCACCTGTACTCCTAAAAAATTCAAACACAATTCTTTAACGAAAACAAAAATATTTATGGTAATATATTTTTTAGCTAAAAACTAACAATTAGCGTTTCTATATGTACTGGACAGTTACCTTGAAAGTGTCTTACAAGACTTTCTGTGAGTAATGCGGTAATGAAACATCGTACACTATTTTCTTTGGCAATAAATAGAATATCGTTAGAGGCGTCGTTAAAATTTGATTGATAAGACCTTGTCACAGATTTAGCTTAAAAACACACCAAACATAGTTGATGCTTATAAATGTAAAAAGAACACATCCGTTAGAAAAACAATTTTGGAGATCGTATTCGTAGAATTTCAAGGTACAACAAAAAATTTATCATTTCTTTTCGTTTTGCAACATTATTAAACATCATCACCTCTTTACCAAATTAAAAATTACCCTGATATATAAAACTACGTGAATATAATACTAAGAGCGATTTCATGTAGGTGTCAAGACATTTAGAATAACTAAATCTTTACTATACTAGTATATTATGAATAAAAAAAAAAGGATTTAGAATTAAATTTCATTTTAATTTTTCATTGCTATTGAATGCAATTTTAAAAAATACACATTTCTCATTTAGTTATATTACAAGTAAATTAACGACATTATTCTCGAAACTTATAGTAGCCCAAACTGATTTCTCTGTTAAGAAATTTACGGACGGCTTATATACATCGGTTGTGCAAAGTATAAAGTTTATGGTGGAATATATTCAAAGTCATGATTCGCTAACTATAACGAAATATTCGTTTTACCGTATCATAATCCTTGTAACTAAATAATTACGAAATCCTTCCTGTGGAGAAACTCTTTTTAAGCGTATACATGACGCTGTGTATATCCAGTGTTTCATATTTTTATTTTCATTCATAAGATTGGACCAAGTTTCTGTAAAGGCTACACTAATTAATGGTTTCGAAATCATTGACTGCATCATATTTATTTTTGGATATCATTATAATTCATTTTTAAAAATAAATTTAGAATTGAGAATTCCGTGAATATATTTTTTCCCAAATAAGACAAGTTCATCCATATGAATCATCGAATAATCTTTCCGAACGAGTTTCGCTGATTTATTTAAAAACCGATTTCGCGAAAACAGTGAAATCTGAATGTAAATACTTAAAGTCTCACTACTTGGTTACGCGAATACAGTGCACGGAGGTGTAGAATTCTAATAATAATTATCCCGCGCGTAACTTCACATTGGTGTATTACATTGATAGGTGCTCGTGCTGCAGACAAAACATATATTCAATCGTACGCTTTATTTTTATACGGCGGCCACGCGGGGCATGTGAAAATTGATGATCCGTCAAGTGCGTTTATTAAAGCTCGGCTTCATGCGATCAACATTTTCAAGCGGATGAATATTTTTCTAAAACTAGATTGTTACAGACTTATTAACTAGGACAAGTTATGGAATATTTCTTGTTACGGCGAATCATAAATTTCTGCGTGAATTAGTTTTGACTAGCATTAATATTACGCGAAGATTGATTTTTGCATAGGTTTTCGTTAATTACTGCTAGTTTTATGTGCACGTGTAGATCTGCAAAGATAAGGATAATGAGATGAGATATTATAAAGTCTAACGATCAAGTTAGCGATTAATTCTTAATTTCATTTTTAGTTTATTCGCACAATGCAAATTACAAAGATGGGTTGATATTACGTTGTACTACATTTGGAATTGCGGCATCTGAAATATAAAATAGAAAGATATATTGTTTATTAATTATATTTCAATAAAAGATCTTATATATTGTAATATGCAGATGAATATATGAAAATAGCTATGATTTTTGTATAAGTCTAATTTTAGGGTATAATTTTTATCCACTAAATTTTCCAGTATTCTTTTTCTTCAAAATGTAAGTAAACGCAGTGAACACAAAAACATCCTGATTTAATTTTTCAAACTTTACTCTCGCTGGGCAAAATACACAGATGCATTAATTTCGTGATCCAGTTCGGCGATTCCGTGCAAACATCACGAGAATCTCGCTTAAGCAGTAAGCCCACAGAAAACAAAATCATTGTAAACCTGCTAGCCAAAAGCTCAAAGCTCGAGCTTCAAAAGAGAGAGAGAGAGAGAGAGAAAGAGTGAGAGAGTGAGGGAGAGAGAAAACGATCGTCTAAATTAATAGAGTTTTCGCAAGCCAACTTTGCAGTAATACCCACGAGAACAGCAATCACTAGCATACAACTCCAACAGACGCCCTGATCGTCCGCGTCGGTAATTTTTGTAATCCCAACTGATCCCGATACTCACTTATAGTCACTGGTACAAAACTCCGCTTCGCTTGTGGCTAGTGTCTCTACTCTGCTCGAGAGGTGTCCGCTGGCTTGACTCCAGGACTTTTGTTACACGATGCCGCGACGCGCGCCGCTACTCGAAAATGCCATCCGACATCACTTGTGTGTAGCCGCACGGTTGCAGACTAGCGACGAGAAAATAATCCCAGTCGTCTCTAGGAATACGTTCAATTGTGCTGTCTTGCTTCTAATGTTGGTCAATTAATTTGTAAGCTGAGGTGCTCTGCAACAACTTATTTTGGGTTTATTATACCGATGCGATGTTGCGTGAAAAGTTATTGTTGGAGAATGCAATTACGCGACGTTTGGCGGGGTTTGTCGAACTTTTGGATCGTTATAGGGGATGTGCTCGAGACGAGGTCTCATTTTTTGATGGGGCGATTGGGAGAGATTTGAGAGATGAAAAATGTGTATCAGTCGTGCTAAATTAAATTTTTAGTCGACTACAAAAGATACATGTGTTTTTAACTATTGCACTGCTTCGTTTAGAACTTCTTTCACTGTGTGATTGTAATAGGTATTAGATTAATATCTTTTTATCTATTCTTCTTCTGCCTAAAATTTTTTATAAAATACATCGTTCATTTTAAAAACTTAGGCTTTGTCAGTGAATATATCTCTAAGATAGATCAAATATTATTTTTTCAACTTTTATTTCTCTTTTTCCTCATTCACTATTACAGAATGATATATTCACAAATCTAAAAATATTTATTTTTAAGTTAATTCATACTTTTGTGATGGGGTCTATTTTCTAGAAATAAATACCTTTCATAAATTTCAAAAAGACTTTTCGTTTTAAAACATTTATAAATTATAAATTTATATGAAGTTTATAATGAAACATTAATTAGCAATAGCCTTGCTTAGTTATAGACTGCACCTCTTTGTTATAATATTTACGAAAAACACCATCTCCGATGTCCCCCGTGACGCAAATAAAAAAATTTTCTTCCATTTAAGAAATTTCTGAGAAAGCTATGAAATTTTTTTGGAAGCCCGTGTACTTTCTAGAAAACTACGTTCTCTTGACAATAAAGCCCCAAGCGTATTTTAGACAGGGAGCGCGTTACTTCTATGAATAAACTATTACTCGTCATTGGCAAGACTAGCTGCATATCAATTTTATTAAGATTTACCGCTAACTCGAGACTTGGATCCCTTCCAAAGTAACACGTGTAATTTGGCGATGGAGAGTTGGACTCGGATTTTCAGCGGAGTGTATCCGGAGGATTTATAACGTAATATACTGCTTCTTGCCTCGTAGGTTCATTTAGAGGGCTTGTTTAGTTTTTCATGCATCATTATTAATCCACCAGATTTTATAATTCACCAGGCTGCATTTGTTCTAATAGACGAAAATTGCTGTTATAAGTAGACATATCCATAAGGAAATTTAAGATATTCGAATTTATGATACATTTACCAATTTCTTAGATTGTTATCATGTATTTTTGCAAGTGAAAGAAATAATTTTCGGATACGTTAAATTAAATCATACACTCCTACAGGATATAAATCTTTTAAAATTCTGATATATATTATTTTTTCCTACTATAATTAACAAATAATAATTAAGATAAATGCCGATTTTTCGTATAATATATAGATCGTCGGAAGAATTCTGTGGCGGTATTATCATATATTATGAGGCGTTTCACGTCAACTCTCCCAGCGCGGCGCGCGCGCGCATGGAATCGTGCTGTTTTCAGCTCGTGCTTAAAGGATTAAAATGCAGCTAAAAAATGATGATCAGGTGATTTCGATGTATTTTTTTCTCAACTTTCCAATAGTGTTATCAGTTTTCCAAAATTATCTTCATTTAATCTTGAAAAAACATAAAAAGTGCTATATCTCAAAAACTAAATTTTTAATATTTTTTTTGACATGCTGGATCGAAAGAGGAGGAAATTTTACATAGGTATAGCCATTTTCTCAAAAGGCGTTTTTTGGTTTCTTCGAGGTATCATTCAACCATCTCAAGGCGGTCGGTCAGCCGCAACGCGTACCGCACGCAACTAGAGACGGGGTGCGACCTCAGCTGCTCGATTTACCATCATTACAATTTACACTGCTAACCTTTTAAATATTGAAGTCTTATTAACAATTTTCGTCTTTTTTAATTTAAGATATAAATCATACTCAGATGCCAAATACGTTTTTTTTAAGTTTCAGAGTGTTATCTATTGGAATAAAAACGTGGTATTTCAAAGTATCTGGAATGGTTTTGGCCTGATCGAATCGAGCTTTTAATTTCAAAGAATTCTTTTTATAAACTTTTTTACTATTGAAGAAAATTTTGGTTTCTTTACAATACTTTTGTGCCCAATTATAAAGATCGCAGGCTGTAAGTATTTTGTGAGCTCCTGTAATCGGAAAAGATTCTTCCGATTTGCGTTTGTTATACACACAAAATTTGCACGTAACACAATTTTTCGTGTGTATACCTTCCTAAAGAATTGACACATCATAATGGAAATTTCATGTTTGTATTGAAAAAGAACAGATTAATTGAAGAGGGATCAGTAAGTTTGTCTTGAAATAGACAGATGAATCGCAATACCAGAGTTAGTTCGATAATTGCTGAAAAAAACGAATACTTCAACGCTGGATAGCAATCTTATATTAGCCCTAAATTTTTCATAATCACTTGCGGGCATCTAAATGCCATTAGCAAACACCTATCGGTAGATATATCTAAACTATGGCGTTCATTTCTACAACAAAAACTATTTCTGCGAACAACATCATAAATCGGTGCACTTTAAAAATATGTTTTCATATAGTCAAAATCCGTTTCAGATCATTAATACTTTATATATAAATAAGCAAAATCGCTATAGCACTGAACCTACGCGCGGCGAATAACAACGGCAAAGCAGCACTCCTTATTTTACGAAAATTTTAAAATACAATCAGCTGCAGCACAATTAGAAAAAAAAAACTCGTCATCGTCATCCCTAGCCAATACAACTATTGTCCAACGATCAGCGCAACAATTTCCCCAACACAAAACAAGTCTCCCAGTACCAATCTTCACTAGTATACAATAGAACATCTTAGACTGCGAGGCTGCAGGCCTCTCCGCGATTACGCGCGGTGCTGCACAAACGCCGCAGGAGAGCTGCTGTCACCCAGTCACCAGTATATACAGTCACTAACGACTCGGACGCACCACGTGCACGAAGCCTCGAAAGCAATTTGTACGCGCATACAATTATTAATGTCTCGGAAACCGCCTAGAGTCACTGTCTCGCACGTACAGTTCTCTCCTCGGGTAATGAATAGGAGCAGGTTCCTGCAGGGTTTGCGTCCATTGATCATATCTCACTGTAGAACCTCTCTTGTTCATTGGCGATGCTTTATTGATGCCCCCGCGAGTAGATCGCGTTGTAAACATTGTGATGCGAGATGCGGATCGCATTAGTCCTCGAGTATACTTAATATACCGCTGCGTCCTAGGATATATGGCTCTGGAGTCTGGCCGTATTTATAAACGATCTTAGCTGCGGGATGACGCGAAGAGGGCTGGTTTTTATCAAGCTGTCTTTTCCTGCTTTTCTTTTTTTTTTTTGGCGATGGGATAATTTTTCTAGCGCGTGCTTGGGGTTGATAATTATTTTATACAAAGGTGATGTGTATTATTGTACAGGGACTGGATTCAATGCTTCGGATATATACTTCATTTTCCGGAAGGAGAAGAGGAGCAACGGTTTTGTGAAGCGTTACTTCTGTGTAGAGCAAAGTCAATTGTGTTTTCCAGTTGCTTGTAATATGTTTCTGTTATTGTTGTAATGGTACTACAATAAGGATACATTTGATTTAGGAGTAGCTTTAATAGCATATTGATGGTATTTTTGTATAGGTAATGTTCCTGGTAGCTATATAAAACTTACCATCGTGAAGTTATTCAGAGCTGTCATCAGAAATGAAACGGAAGAGCTAAGTACTTGTTGGCGATTTTAACATCAGTTAAGCAAGAATTTTGATGCAGGCATTATTTTTTATTCTTTCCATACCATTCTTCTTTTTACTTCCTTTTACGCCAAAATTGTGTGAGCTTTAGTCATTAACAAGCAGTTTAAAATTATTCATAGCATATATTAACTCGATATATGGTTTTAAAAATACTATAGAACAGAATCAGGTTTAAACAGTTTAATGTTATTGCAATAAAGAAAGTGTAGCTATGTGAAATGTTGACAAGATTTATCTATTAAAAAAGTAATTTGAATTAAAGATTTATATGTATAAAAAATCGATTTCATTTTCAAAGTAAACCTTCACCTAAATCTTATGATAAAAAAAAAAATTAAAAACCGTTGGCCATTCCAATATACTTGGTCAACAAAGTCAACTGCGTATATCAAATTAAAGACCGCAACATATCACGTAAACTAGTAGAAAACCATTATACGCCCCCCCCCCTCTCCCCCACAAAAGTGGCGAACCAAACAAAGTGACGAGTCTGTCTCGCTAGAGCATTAAATCCATTGCTTAGCCGCTCGCAGAGCCAGAACCAACAAACTACGTGCGCTCAATGCAATTTCTTTCGTCGATAATTAAGTCTAATGAAAACGCGTGCACATATACATAAACACCGAAGCGCTGAATGTAAAGAGACAAAAGCTGGCGAAAAAAAATCGGGACACTTCCTCTCTTCTCGAGAGTCGAGAGAGAGAGAGAGAGAGAGAGAGAGAGAGAGAGAGAGAGGCCATAACCTCCAACTACACTAATATACCTCATGCCGGTGGTTTTCTAGGCTGGCTATACGTCCTCCTTAGGCACTCTCGGTATAATACACCGCCGCGCCGCGCCGGCCCCGCACAACACAGGCACATTGCCATCGTCGTCGTCACGCTTTTGGTTTAGATGTCCGGTTAATGCACCTGCATCTGCACGCTTCGTGGTCTGCGCGCTCTACGGTTTATAGTGCGGAAAGAATGAGAGAAAATAATTATCCCTGTGCCTGGACGGTATATAGTCCCCTCTTTCTCTCTCTCTCTCTCTCTTCTTTGCTCGCTCATTTTTCCATCTTAATCGCGCGCGTGATGGATAGATGAAAACAGAAGTCATGCTTGCCTGCGGAGGGAGAGCACCTCTTTTTCTTTCGCGTGCAAGGAAGGGAGGATATATATACACAGAGAGAGAGAGAGAGAGAGAGAGAGAGAGAGAGAGAGAGCACGAGCTTTTCTGGTACTCATTAGACTGTTTCGATGCTCCCGATTGAAACGCCAGACGCTGATGCGTCCTGTCTGCCCTCTGCGGACGCGCGAGTGTATATACGTGGCGTTATAAGTGCTGCGGCGTAGCTCCTTTCTTTACTTCCTTCCTTTTTGTTGCAATTTAAGGCCGAGCGCTTTAATTATAAATTTATTTAATGATCGAGCGAGATAAAAGAAGCCGTGGCGAGGGGGCAAGGGGGGTACACACTACACGCGAGAGATGCGGGGAATCGATTTGCGGTCATGCGGTCTTGATGAAAATCTGCTGCACGCGGACTGCACTCGTTATGATTGAAAAGATGACTTTTTTCGATTAAGCGCTCTCTGGGTAAATATATTTATTAGATTGTAACGAAGCTTCGTGCGTTGCTATTGCTAGTGTATATGAGAAATTGACACGCTGTTAAAAAATTGGTGCTAGTGGATATCGTAGTGCCTAGAACAGAGGACGAGTGAATTTTTTGAGTACGACTGGAATCATTGAAAGTTTTAGATTCGCCCATACTTCATTATTCTTTTAATTATTGAAATATTTAATGAATGGTGATTCCTTTTCATTGATTAGTTCTTAAACCAAGAAAATTTAGTATTTGTAATTATACACTATGCCTAAGAAATTTTTGCAGCTTAATTTAAAAAATCTATTGCCCATACACGATCACAGGATCACAGTATACGTAATCATTATTTTATAAGTATTTTCTCCATTCCGATAAATTTTTAAATTAATTAAAATAGCTTAGCATATAAGACTAGGATATAGGTTATAATCCATTATTAAAAATAGTTTTAATTGCGCACTACTATAACCACTTACCCATAAGTGTATACTACAAAATAATCTCGTGATACCCAGGCGGTACATGCTGTAACTGTGATTAATTTTTATTAGAACCGCACTATATGTATGTGCTTTATTAGAGCATTCTTGATGAGCGATAATTGAAATGCTTCATAAATAAATAGTACTATAAACCTATTTCGTTGAGAATATTTCGGATTTATTAACTTGCCAGCAACAATAATTTTGATTGCTCTTCAAATTTACACAAATAAATAGATAATACTCAGGAATCGTTGAAAAGTTATTTTTATAATACACAATAGTAATTACGAAATATGCAATTTACAGTGCGAGGAATAAGTTTTGCTAAGTAACATATGCATTCAGTAGAATAAGTCATGTGTGGTAAGGCATTCCCTAAAGGTAGATATTTTCCTTTGTCTCGGTATTTTGCTACTGTTTTTTAACTCTAGGAAAACTTGATTTGAAAAGCGTATAGGTACAAAACTACTGCAGGTATGTACATGGGAAATGTACTATATGCTTAAATACTATATTGTTGATCAAAACGAGAATGCTTCATTATATACATATAAATTACAACTTAAAAACTAATTTTGCTTTTAGTATACAATACCTTAACATCATAGAAAATGCACTTTATGATATTTTGTAAGGCATAGAATCACTGCACACTATAATCCAAGATTGCGTGCTTATTATTTCGCCCAAAAGCCTGACGTATAAACTGCTCCAATTCCACAAAAGTCCGTCTCATTTCTCTGAAAGCTTATATACTGTCGCTAGTGAGCTCTCAAAGCTTATCTAACATACACATGAATTCGAATTTTCCTTGTACTCGTCAGCAGCAGCAGGCATCAGCAGCAGCAGCACTAGCCTAACAGCAGGAGCAGAAGCAAGAGCAACTACAACAGCTGCCGCCGTGTCCCTCTGCGCGCAGGCAGTCAACAACCTCCAGCGTCGTATAGCTTTTTTATCCGCTCCCGTTCGCGCGCAAGTCAATCAAAAAGTCCTTTTTCACCTCTCTCTCTCTCCTTCTCTCGCGCTTTCTGCAAGCCCCGTATTTCAACGAAGCGTTTTTTCGTCTTCTCTCTCGCTCTCGCTCTCTCTCTCTCTCTCTCTCTCTTCTCTCCGTTTCTCTTCGCGCACCAATTCATAGAGCCGAGCAGCAGCAGCAGCAGCAGCAGCACCTGGATAAAGCAGCTCTCTTGCGAGGAAGAAGAGAGAGAGAGTCTAAGCGCGCTCCACTAACTCGACGCAAGCCTAGGAGTCGCTGACCTCAGGAGTCAGCCGTGTGCATCAGAGTTCCGCGCGCGCGCTTCTCTTTCTCTCTTTCTCTCTCCTTCTCTCTCTCTCTCTCTCTCTCTCTCTCTCTTCTCTATGTACTTTCTGTTAAAGCCTCGCGCGCGTTATGCTGCCGTGCTCATGGTAATCCCCGCAAAAGGAGTGCGCTTGCCGCTGCTGCTGCTGCTGTGAATAAGAATCGAATGGAAGAGCGAGGGAGAAAGAGAGATGTTGGTTGGGCCTTGTATAGCAGAGAGAGAAAGAGAGAGAGAGAGGCTAGGGCCTCTGCAATTTTATTCGAGAGACTCTGCAGCACGTGAAGATAAGGAGATTTACCGAGCGATTCAATGTTTATTCATTCTTTTTTCTCTCTCCCTCTCTCTCTCTCTCACGTGCTCGCTCCTTTCTTTATATA
>UELV01135517.1:0-16878 GCA_900490015.1 Megastigmus stigmatizans | reverse complement strand
CTGTTAATGAGTATGCATTTGAATAGAGTCAAATGCATGTGAATTAACTGTTAAGGAATGGCTCAATTGCCATACGTACACGACTCAGTTCTACTGCAGCGTCGCCATTCCTTAACTGTTAAGAAATGGTTCATTAAGGGCAAAGGAATCAAGCATTTGTTTTATTGTTGCAATTAGTTTATTAATAAGTAAACATCGATGCCCCCAAGTTTCCAAGATCACGTCCATTATTACAGCGAGCGGCACAAAGCTTAACTGAGAAAAGTTTGGGACACTAGTCGCACAAAACAAGAGAGCGCTACTGTATTTTTGTTTTGGTGCTGCCGCTTCCTCGTTTTGGGACGTCTGACGTCTCATATAGTGGGACAAGAGATACTCCGTACGTGGACCTAACCTTTACGTGAGCGCTAGCGGGAGAGATGATGCCTCGTTTTGGGGCAGTAGACGGCAGTAAACAAAGTATAGGAGCGCTCTCTTGTTTTATGCAGCTGTTGAACCAAATTTTTCTCAGTGAATGAAAACGATACGAAGCAGCAAGGACTTGCTTCACCGCGACCTCGCGCGTTTTGCCCTCCTAACCAAGCATACACAACACGCCACGCGGCAGCGCAGCCGATACCGTCTTACGTATACGCTTCTACCTATATCCGTCTTATGCATAGGTATCCAATCTCGTATAATATACCCTTTTAGGCACCAAAATTAGAAGTTAATTAAGGAATTTAATTATTGGTATATATAATATAAATAATTATTATGTTTAATAACTGATTCGGTATGGAAAAAGTGATTCATTAATAGTTAAGGAATGGTTTCTTTGAGGTTCAGACACGCAACGTTTGTGATCGTGCATTAACTGTTAATGAATATTCCTTAACGGTTAAGAAATATGCATTTGAGTCAACTAACACGAGAAATTTTTTTCGCAAATGCATGGTGCATTTGGCTCAAATGAATCTTTCTATCAGTGCGCGCTTTCTCGATTTGCTGCTAAGTATATTACTGAACGAGATTCTATCGTTTGACTAATCTTATAATGACAACCGTTGGAAATAATTAGTAATGTAATGCAAGTATTTATACACGGTACGTTTCTTTGTATAGTTAAATTAATAATTATAATTGGGCAGATCCCAAGTAGATTCGTCGAGCTAGGCCAAAGCATGAAACATTAATTAAAATTAGAACTATATAAGAATTATTGTATATATATATATATACATGTACGTATACTGCATTTGTAATAGGCGATGGTCGCGCTCGCAATTTCAGGTGAATGACAGCGGATCTTAGAATAAGGAGATTCTTAAACTGTTGCTAAAAATTTTTTTTTCTTAAAAATTTGGGAATTAGCAGTTTATCATCGCTTCAATTATTAAAACAATCAATTCACTGTTAATTTTCCAAGATTTACGCATCTTTTAAAATTCGTTTGAGCGAACGCCTTTACTAATGAAAATGTATCTAGCTATTATTTATGTCTGGAAATAAATTACACTAGTAATAACACTCACGAAATAATCACCGTATTAAATTATTACTTTCCCAGACTGTACAGAGCAAAAAGCTGCTATATTTTTCAGTGAATTTAATTTTAATATCGTCTCGTATACAATCTCCGTCTTTTAAGCAACAAATTTAAAATCGTCTTCCATATTATACTTAATATTGTTATTCGTATAATGAATTTAATGAAACTAACAACTATACTATACGATTTCCTTGCACAATGTTTGTAATACCCAAATCCTAATAAGATTGGACTAACAAGAATTATATAACGCGCCCATAAATAAACAAAAGTGAGTAAGCAAATAAAGTTTTCCGTTATGTAAATTCGAATTCGAAAAAGAAACGACTTCGAAGTCAAAGTTCGCAGTACATAAATTAGTTATCGATACTTCTTCGTTAACAAGAACTTTTGTATACAGCTATTTCACTTATCATTAAGATGCAATTTCTTCGCGATACGTTCATCATTGATATACTTTCATAATTTTATTTAAATCGCAACCACACCAACTAATTCAATATTCCATTAATAATTGGATTTGAACACTTACCCGTGACGCGGGTGTGCAACTACTGCAACAGTAGTACAAGAAGGACGAGCTTTTCGTTGGATCCCCGACCGTGATTTCGGATTCCTTGATCCGAAACAACGAATTGTTCCGTACGATTCGGGTCTGTTCCTTGTTCTTGATGGCCCTCTTTGTGATCGACAATCCAGCTCGCCGAAGCTCTGCAATTGTTACATCGATTCAATCATCTATTATTTTTCTTCGATCTCAAATATTGTAATACCGCAAATGTACGATAATTCAGCTAAAGCATTTTGTAATACGTGCTTAATTTATTGTTGTTTGAAGACTGACTGGTTAATTAATTAATAACAGTGTATCAATGCACGCAAAAAGAAATTGAAGTGATTTGCATAGGAAATTAGACATAAACAAGTTCATTAAAATTGAAGTTTCCGGTAAAAAAAGGGAGGCCGAAAATCGTTCATTTTATTTTCGACGAACGAAAGCGCTTTACGATTCATTATTCGACAAATTATTCAATATGCCTTTTTACCATTTGTAGAAAGTCTCGGTCCATTATCGGCCAATATTCGATTCGAGTCTGAATTAGACTCCCAATTCGCATAAACTTCCTGAATGCGATTTTGTATCACATCCACCATATCGGTGGCTCTGAAACACACAAAGAAAAACAGTCTATAAATATTTTTGTAAATTTATTTTGGTTAATAACCTCGTGTTAGATTAGAATGACAAATTTGGTGTCGATGAACCAAAACCAAATGTACATTTTAGTGCTTACATTTTGTAAAATGCATTTAATTTTGTAATATACCTAATTAAAGTAATTTTGGTCAAGCGTATTTTGGGCAATTGATGATTGTTTGAATTTCATGTGGAGAAACTTATAATTTACTCGCTCTTGCACAATAATGTCTAATCATAATAATGCTTAGTGAAAGGATAAAGACTACTTCTGACTACAGTCTATAGAGTTAACAAAAGAATTTTGCGCGACGTGAATTTTAACACTGCAGGAATGCTACTTTTACTCATTTTTCCACGGATTTCCATTACTTCACAAGCTATCGGTGACCTATTGCTTACTTAACGTTATAGACTAGCAGTGAAAGGAACTTTCTTCGTATTTCTGCAACATTTTCTATACTCAATTAATTGAAATATTATAAGATATTACTTAATTCCAGATAAATTCAAAACAAAAAGAAAATGACAATTCAGACATCTCGCAAAAGCTAATTTTTCAATCTAATATATAAGAACGATCGATTCTTTGCTTAAAACAACAATTTAAAGAGCCACAATGCTCGACCTAGATCGTCCGAGAAATGTCATTTTTCAAACCAATATACACCAATGGCGACATAGCGTTAATAAGGCGTCAAATGAATGTCGATGCACCTACTCGGCTTAGCAAACACGTGGACTGCGCTTCTGATTACGGGATTGTGCAATGTAATATCGCTTATAAGCTATCCGCTTCCGTATGGAAAGTCGCGATCTAGCTGCACCCAAGAGAGACGCGCTGCGCACACAATTGCGATAAGCAAAGACAAGTGCAACGATGACGATAATGACGTAGTATAATACAGTTTGCCCCGGTAGATTAACGGTTAAGGTCATACCGCACCGAGTCAAGACAATATTTAGCCAGCTTCCATAGCTAATGGACGAATCTGTATAATTCCGTGCACGAGCAGACGGAAAATTTATTTTTTCTTTCGGTCTTTCAGCATATGGTCGCACCTCGTCAGAATGCAATATGGAATGAAAAAAACAATGCGTCGTCGATACGAAACGTATGTGTCGTGCTCGCAGTGTTTTGTTCGCGATTGGCCGCGTCTCGTGCAATGTACCCGAACGTCGACGTGGAGATGTAACAAGTGTAAATACTTTGTTTTGTAAGTGTCTTTGTTTTAATTTTACAACGGCTACAGTTGTTAAGCCGAGGTACGCACCGGAAAATAATGGCTCGAGCTCGAGCTAACGGTTACTTACATATACAATTATTATTTCGAGTATATATCAAAGGCTTGCCGCTACAGAATTTACTTTATAATTATATGATAATAATTCTCGGTATAAAGTTATATTTTAGTCCTTTCTTTGTTGCATCCCAATATGAATCTCCGTTCTCCGCGAATAAAAAGAAAAATGGCAGAATAATCGTGCCGATATCACGTGGTCAATCACGCGTCTCACGCAGAAATACAAACAAGCTTACATTATACTTCGCGTCCAATCCGTCATTTCAAAATCCACCGCCAAGACAACATTATTTCCTTGCAATGTCCGCCATCGTGCTGCACGAAACATGTAGCAAAATATTCCCAAGAGTAGTATAAAGAATCATCATCATCATCATCTTTAACAAACTCGGAAGGAGAATCGTCGGAGATGCGGCGATCGAAAATGATCAAAAGAAAATTGACGAATTATACCAGTCGCCGTCTACTTGACATGCACGAGATAGTCGAGAGAGGCGCATATCATTGACCGAACGCGTGGCCATATTCGCCAGGCAATAGCAGCAGCAGCAGCGTCTTGGACGGCAGGTGCGCGGGCTCTGTGTCTCTGTGTCTGTGTGTCCGAGTATATGTGTGTGTGCGAACCGCCAGGAATTGCCCATAGCAATCCCGTGTATCGCGCAAGTATATATGTGTATACAGAGGTGGTATACACAAGCTATTGCCAAGAGTTACCGTTCGTTAGGCGCTCGCGTGATGCTCGCATTGGCGTATAGGGAGTGCGCGAGTGGCTGCGGCTGCCGCTGCTATAGCTACTGGCTGCTATATACCTACTGCTGTCGTGTTGCCACGGTGGCGCATACTAGGCCAGATTTTCATTCAGAGGACTATTACAATGGCTATCTTTGCGAACGATCGGGTCTTTGCACTTTATGCTTAGACTTAGAATATAGCATTGGCTGTGCAGACGACGAGCTTTTCCTTAATTGTTTCGGATTTGTGTATTGAATTTCGAGAATATGTTTGAGTTTGAATTAATATGTTCAATTATAATGTTCGAACGGTCAGACAAAAAATGTACTTTTTTCTCGAGCGTGAATTTCGCTTACTTTTTGTAGAAGGACGAAACTTTTTTAATATTTAATAAAAAACAATATTGTTTTGTACCAATTTTTTTGTTTTTATTGATTTTTTAGCACCGTTCAAAATACTTTTTTGTCACGCATTAAATATTGATTTTTGACGAGAAATTGTATTATAAATGTTTACTAATTTCATATTATAAAGGTTATCTTTTAAGATTTAATTATTTTAACTTATTATGTACGGTTTTTTCAAGTCGATATATCAGTTGAAAGAAACTCATGTCTTGAGATCTTCGTACGTTGTGCCATTATGAGAATTTAGACTGATGGTACAAAATTATAGCATATTCAATTTTGGCATCTCGACTTGCAAAAATCTTACACGGACAAACATCAAAATGCCAATTTCAAAAGTATTTTTAATCTTTGAAGTACAATATCTCAACTTCTAATATATGATTTCGAATAATTCCACCATATATTTAAAGTACATCAAAACCACCCATGAATGCATCTCTAGATTTATAAAAAAAATTTTATTGTTGTCAATTAAATCAATTAAATGGAATAAAAAAAATCGTATTTTATTAAACATTTGTTTAACAAATTTTAGAAAATTTTTGATTGGATACTCTTAAAGAACGACTTCGAAGATCTCGGAGTTAAAATTTTTACGAAAAATGGCAGACGTAAACTACATGAAAAAGTAAATTTTCCTGACCATTAATTGTAATGCGTTGATTAAACGCGTGGATTGTTTGAACTTGAACTTTCTATTATTATTTTTAAATTATTACTGGAAAATCAGTAATGCGTAGCTTTATATTAAATATGATTGCAAATTGATAATATAAGTATACCTACAAAATTTAATCATTTATTCTGATCGGTCGGTATCAGTTATATATCTTCATCGATGATTTTTTAATCAAAGATGATGAATTTAATATGTATAATGATAGGGGTATCACTTCTCTGAAGAGTGTTTTCTGCAAAAGAATTCAAGAAGTAATTCAAATGAATTTTGATCTCTCATATTGCTTGACCGCACAGTAAAAAGAAAGCGTAGCTGGTGGCACCATCTAAAATATACTAACAACTTTTAGAATGCTTTTTTGCTGTACAATCAATAGCAAGTTATAATCAATATTTTAAAATGTCATAAACGTTGAATTTTTGAATATTTTTTATAATTATTCTTTTCTTGGTGGTTAAACAGTTTTGATAAATCTCAATTAATAAGAAGCCTAGTTTAAGAAATCGTTAAAGATACAACTTTAATTTTCGTCTAACTTTAGTCTTTCTTTTGCATTATCAGCTGCACATCATGAAAATTCGCACGCCAAAAAAATTTGAAACGTTGAAAGAATCTTTAAATACTGCAACTCATGAGAATTTCAAAATAGCAAACTGAAGCACATTTTTGCCACTGTATTTGAAATACAACAATAATTATAACTGATGAGAAAAGTCCACACTCTGTGGGTCATGCATTTGACTAAAAAATTATACAGACATTATTGGGCCGAAAATATGCAATACGCGTCTCGCAGTTTTGTCTAAAAGACCTCGAAATTGACACCCATTTAATAAAAATTTGTGGGCCAAAGAGTATGGAGACTCCTTGTAAGCGAAATTCAGGAAAAGATTGAGTCTGTAAATATTAAAATTTTTAATCATTGAGTCTAGATTTTAAATAATATCTTAAAAGTTGTTTAAAAAATCGATGCTTTCAAAAGTATAGTTCTCTTATTGTAAAGAGACCATTCGATATAATGATGATTTAGAAAACAATCGAACATTAGTCTCTTGTAATAATTAGAAAAGTGAAGTTATAAGGTACTCAGTTAAGTGTAAAGATATATGCGAATATCGCGTGATTAATTATTATCATCGTCATTAGCTAGTTTATTTCCTGACTTATTATCGTCAATCGCCTGACATCGAACTATAACTTTGACACAAAAACAATTTTTTATAATTATACACAGAACATTCTGTAATGCTTGTCTTTAAGGTCAAAGTTCTTTTAGAAACAATGTGGGACTTTATCGAATAATTAATTTATTTGCCAAGAGTTCTTATGAATCATTAATACTTTTTTTAATTTTACGAAATTCTCAATCATAATTTATAATTCACAACACCTTCTATTAAACTCCAAAATTTATAATTGCAAATTGTTGGATAAATGATAAAATATTCTAATAAATTCAAGTAAATATATGGGCACTAGCGTAATGTTTGCTAGATTTTAGGGACGCTTTTAGAACAAACCTCATTTAAAAAAAAAAAAAAAAAAACAATTACACACGCGGTACATCTGAATAAAAAGTTTGAAAACACAAGTCAATTTATGATGAGCCTAGATAAACACGGTGGAAAAAGTCCACGCGCAGCGTTTATTACCAGTAACGAAGGACTTTCTAGGCGACGTTAGCTGAATGCGCAATAAGAGTCTCGCTTACGATTCACAATATCACGCCTCATTCATGATTTGTGCGCTACGCATCGCATTAACATCCTTTTCGCAAGGATTTTTTCCCCCCCTTATTGTCCATATATATACACCACTTCCTTGCCCGAGCCGTTGGTTTTCGTGGAATATCGAACTAAATTTACCCCTGACCGATGAGAGTGTCGAGAGTTCGAGAACGATTCGATATCACCGCCATATTACGCAAGGCAAACATTTGTTATGCACACAATATGCAAGTGTGGATGAATAAGAATGCATCAGTTCTAAAGGATTGCTTAAGACAATGAGTCACGGCGCTTTGGGTCGTGCATTTTGATAAAAATATACAAGGCATTTACTGATAATTAATAATGCGAAAGTTGACTCTCGTCGTATAGGTCGTTTGCGCACATTAACAATACTGATTTAATGCACGTGCAAGAATTATTCCAAAAACCATGTGGAATGCAGCGAGACGAACTACTCGGAAATTGCAGCGCTGACATTGTTATGATCTGAAAAATTCACAAAGCTCTATTGCGCAGTTGAACTTGTCTTCGACTATAGAATTCACTATACTAACGAATGATCACGAATAAGAGGCAATTCTAATGTCGATGAATCACATCGGAAAATTGATGCATCAATGCTGAAAAATGGTCTCGTCGCAATGGCTAAAAACTAGCATTGCATTGGACCAAATCATTTCTTTGTTCAAAAAGTTGGAGCCACTAACTTTGGACAATCAACTTAGTCCATTCTACCAAATGATATATTGGTTGAGTTTAGTAATAGTCAGTTCATTCAAATTTTTTGTGGCTTAAATAACTCTAGTTTTGTTCTTAATCTCGTATATTTTTATTGTTAAAATTTAAGTTGTATTATGATTGCTACAATAACTGTATAATGACAAACAAAATACAAAGAATCCATGAATTTGAGGTTATATATATTATAACGTAACCAAAAAATGTTAGTTGAATTTCAATATTCAAATCTTATTGTACCTGCCAATAATACATACACAATAAGACTGATTGAAAAAACACGAAAATTTTCCTAGGTCAAGGATTATGCACACGCCGGTAATTAGATTGGCCAATTAATGGAAGCAAAATGTTTCATATATAATATGCAGACTACGCATTGCATATTAGTGTCATCGCTTTGAAATCCGGATATTATTAACATTTCCTAGAATTCGCTTAAACATTCGCTGTTCAGTTTTGTATACTGTAAATTTAACTTAAAGCATAGATAGCGATATTGTTTTGATAAGCTATATTTATTCATATCTCTCCAGTAATCGTCATTAAGCGTTGTAATTTTAGTTTTATTGTACAGTAAAGGTTAAAAAGAAAACGAAAAATAATATCTACGCTATTGTTTCAAAGGTAATAAAACCATTCTAACAATTGATTATTATTAAAACTGCATGACCTACAAAAGTTTATGAAAATAAAAGTAATATAGCAGTTTTTTAAACATTTCATTATCGTCCATTATTCAACCATGGGATTATATTTCTTTCCTTAACCCATCGCACTGCCCATATATCAACTCACCACTAAAATTCCCGTACAGGTACACGTGTTCGTATTACGCAAAGAGATCAGCAAAGCCATTTTAAAACCAATTTTCCCCCGTAGAGGTAACGCCACGCGAATATTTTTCTCATCCCTCAGGTATCGCGTAACCCTCCTTCTTCCATTATAGATATAAAGGCGAGAGCTGGTGATCGGTAGTGCGAGAAAACCGGTTCGCTTGACAATCGAGAGAACATTTTCATTTTTGTTCGCGCTTCTAGGTGTAGTATAGTAGAACCATACATGTATATATATAAAGAGAGAGAGAGATGCCGACTCGGCTTGCATGTGAAATATATCGGATTGCATTAGTCTCGCGGTCGATGTGGCGTGAGTCTCTCGTTAGGTATATGTAGTAGTAACTCGACTGGGCGGCATTTCCCGATGCTTTTATTGATGAACGCGACGTTTTTCCCTCGCTCTCGCGTGACACCTGCGTATCGTTTTCATCACGTGTTTACCTGCGGTGCAGCTACTTCTTCTTTTTCTTGGATTAAGTGCACTCGCAGACGGTTGAGGAAGATTTTCATGGACTCGCAATCCTTTTGTTTCACTGTGTGGAGAATTTTTTATGTGAGTTTAAGTTACTGCGGGAGGAATTTATTGGAAAAAAGGTCGTACCGATTAAGAAACACAGGAAGAATCATGATTTATAGGAAGATTGTTATCCAGTTTCGTTGGTGTGTTCAAACTAGAAACTTATTATGGAATGTACAGAGAACAATTTGACAAGGTATAAGGAATTTTAGGCAGGATTAACGTAATTAGGTGACAAGTTCATTCGCTAACAATAATCATACATTGTTCTCATGTTATATTTATAAGTTTAGTTTATCCTATAACCTCTGTGTATTAACCTTAATTCAATCAAGAAAAATATATCAGTTTCTACTCTGGGTATGAAAACATCCAAAATATTCTCAAAGTTATATAATTCAATAAGAGTTGGAATCATTGGACAGATACGCGATATCTTAATTGCTTTAAAATCAATGCCACTGTAGCCAAAACCATAACATACATTTTAACCAGATTATTTGCATATTAATATAAGTGATCAGTAGATGCTTCCATTAACCACTCGCTCGATTGCAATTATTGATGCCTTATAAATCCAAAAGTACAAGTACATTTCAATTTCTTGGAAAAAAACAAAGCACATATATACTTTTTCAACGAATCAATCAGCATTAATTTAAAATAAAAAGGACCATTCGATTCTGTAATTATATCAGTTCCGAAAAGGGACAATCGCTCGCGCGCGCGACGCGAAAAAAGCGGACGACCTCAGGTGCGCTGCACGCACCGAGAGCGTCGAAAATTTTCATTTCATTCCGCGCAGCCTTCGAAATTCCTTTCATCGACATTTCAGGGTCGCGATCCTCGCGTGATCCGATTTATCTGCACAAGCGAAATGTGTGCACGAAAAAATTCGCTGCTGCTGCTGCTGCCGCACCGATAGTTTAAAGATATACATGTAGCGGGATCCAGCGCGCATTTGCAATAAATAGAATCATATTTGCGTCACGATTAATAACAATCCGCTATCGTGCGGATTTCGCAAAATTTTTAATTTGCCGCATCGCGCGGTTTCTTGCCTTATCAATGGAAATGCGCTTTTTGCATTAGCTCTGCATAAAAAGGTTGGTGTGCGTCCCGTATATAGCTTTAGAAATTCACTATATATCAATGAAATTTGCATCATAAGTATATACATGTATAAGTATTTATATACATCTTAATTTGATGATACCATTTTTGTAAAGTTAATTTTTCTATATGTTTTTAAATAATTGAAGCGTTCTTAGGAAGAAGGGCACATCTTATATATAGAAATTATATAGAAGAAGTATCCTTCTTCCTGAGAACACTTCAATTGTGATTTTATCTTTTTAGATATCATATAGACAAATTAAAATTACTAGCAGGTTTATATAAAATTTGATTAATTTAAAAAAATACTGTTATTCGGGAAACGCGTTTTTAACAAAAAAATGTATTTTTATTTTTATCGAAATTTTCAAATTTAAAATATAATTTATGACGGAAACGGAGCAATGCATTTGACTAATTATAGTACGTAGTTAGTGCCAGATTAAAGAATCAAAACATCTTTCACAGCAAAAAGCTAACGCGTATTTTAATCAGGCTAAGTACGCGGAGAATGGAAAAATTAGATAAAAACTTCAAGTCGAATGACTGATGCTGATCGAGTTAGCAAGTAAAAAGAACTTCGTTTCATTTAAAGTTTCTTTAGCTAAATTTACAGTCCTCTTCAAAAGCTTAATTTAATCCCCCATGTTACTACACCTTTATCTATAGAGGATCCATTTGATTTTAAACCGTTCAGTTTTATGAATGCAGTATCACAAAAGTTGTATGTATTCAAAGTAGTATTGAATCATACGCGTTATATTTATATATACGCATATTTAAATTTAACAACTTTGCAACGGTACTTAATTTTGTAATGTATTAAATTTTATTTGCATACAATTTTTATGATTAGTTTTAATTATTGTTCAAGTGCGCGAAAGAAATAATGTTTAAATCGAAACAATAATAATTAGTTTACCAAAATAATAGAATTATAGAAACATTGGCTAAGGTAGCACTGAGTCACTTTTTCCCCATGCTTTGTAAGCTAGGACTCGATGGGGTTTCCTTATTCCCCCTCCCCCTCCCCCCCATGACCACATCTTTTGTATGAGTTCCTATCCAATTCTTATTTCTATAACTATAATTTTTCAACAAAATCCATCCTGCGTATATATATATTTAACGATATTTTATTTATTATTGGTATGAAAGCATTCTGAATTTTGTTCGCACGCATAAATCACTCAAATTAAATTTACTTGGGTGTATTTTATCGCATCAATTAATATTTCTCACTTTTTATTGACCATTAATACATCGAAAATAGATTTCAAAATAACGATCATATAAAACTGTTTTACTATTATCTACATAAACTATTTAACTGAACATTTCAAAGAAGAGTGTCTATATATATTTTACATTATACTAACTTCTTTTGTTTGTATTAATTAGTTAAAAGTGTACAATTTAATTCAATATTTTCGAGACAAAAGTTTTTTATGCGTCACAACGAGTTCTAAAAGCAGTTTCGGGCAGGTGATTTCATCAAACATCCGAAGTTTCGGTAAAACACGACCCACGCACTCGAAATTGATCGATCCTTCTAAAGCTGAACCAACAATCTAATTTTCAATGTGAAAACAAAAACGCCGTTACTTATCTGCATTCCAAATTAATTTATCTTTAATCTAATTCTAAAAGGTTTTCAATTCCAGCGAGTTGAACGGTCGAGACGATAATCGTAAAACCATCTTCAAAGGAATTTATCGCATAAGCAAAGTACTTTCGCTATAGTTTGTAATCAATCAAAATTGGTGAATATGAAGTGTACCATTTGATTGTTACACTCTAAAGATAATTAATGTTAAAAAAGACATAGGATTTTGTGCAAAATCTCATTGGAGGATTCAAAACATTTTCTCCGAAGGAATCAAAATCAATTTATGATTTTTGATTGACTTATTGATTCATAAATCTGGTTAATTATAAGTTCAAGTATCTCAGTATATTTCTATTTTTGTACATATTCGTTATTTATAACGTTTATTGGATAAAACTTCTTAAATTAAAATTTAAGTAATAGAATTAAGAGAATGTATAAGGACAGCGGATAACCCATTTACAAAAAAAAAAAAAGAAAAACCGTTTCATTGTTAACCTAAATAATGAATCGATGTTTGGAGTAGACAGAAAATGTGATAGAATGCATATATCCATACCTAAAACTAAGAAAGTAATATATGACTCCGCAGAAGAGGAAGAGCTCGACCAGTCCGTCCATCCTGTCTTCTCGCGTCACTCCCTTTTACTCGCGGCCTGCGAAGCACTAAACTGCACCACGCACTCGTCTCCTCAACTCTCTCTCTCTCTCTCTCTCTCTTTCTCTCTCTCTCTTTCTTCACTTGTCGCGTAGATATTACAAGATGTGTGTGCACGCAGGCACAAATTAGCCTCTCAACTGGCGTTGTTGCACGGACTGTTGTGGTTGTGACCGCGGCTCCGACGAAACTTTGCCCGGATCAGTTCCATATTTCAGACAGCCGCTGCTGCTGCTGCTTCTTCGGGCGGTCACAATCTATCACTGCGACGAATTAATCGATCGATCCCTGATGGCGTCTCGTTATCGGACCTCTGCATCGAGTCGCCCAATCGACTCTAATACGGTACAGCACTTGCTACACGATCGACAACCACGTGCTCGCTTTGCACCGAGTTCGTGGCTTTTTCACACTTCTTATTCCTACTTCTTCTTCTTGTTTTTTGCTTTTTTTTTAATTCTTTATTGTTCCCCGAGTTCTGGACGATAAGGAGAGATCTGCGCGAAACGTTATAACGGTTTAACTGCTTATCGCTTCTGTTTACGAAACGAGCGAGAGATGCCAGCCTCTTATTAGTTTTATTGACACGTTTTATATAAAGATATAATTGGCCTTTCTTCTTTTTTTTTAATTCAAGATTTGTACGGTTTTTTCTTTGCGCGTTTTTTTTGTTAGAGACTTTGTTTTGTGTCTGGTGCATAATTCGCCGGCTTGTTGAACGATAGTGAATGTTTGAAAATGTACTTTTTAATATATAAAGATATTAATTGCGTATAAAGTGATTTACAAAGTGTTGAGTTTGTTAAAGGGATATTCACTTATCTTGTAATAAATGGATTCCACTCTAAAGAACTCATTACTAGCAATATCAATAAAAGAAACTAGCGTCTACCGTTCACTTTCAGTCTCTCTTATTATATAAAATAATAAAACGTAATGACAATACATGAAAGTACCCTCGTAAACTTTCTCGTTCAGTTTCATAAATTATTATTAAAGTACATCCTGTATTAAACTAAAAACTGTAGAAATTCTTCTTTAAGTATTATTACAGCAAGGAAAAGAAAAAGCAACTTTAAAAGCTATAAAATATTGAAAAGAATCAACAGTGTATCGAGTACTGCATTCTGGAGAAAAGTAAATAAATAAAAAATGATAGATGCTCAATAATTATTGAGGCTTTGTAATTGTACGTATCGCCATTGCAAGATCACATCCTACGATAATGAAGTATTATAGCTTCATGCTCTAGTAATACTCGAGTTGCTGAACCTTAGTCGATCTTTAAGATGTCCTAAATCGAGTAAAATCAATATTTGAATTACCAAAACTTTTTCAATTCCAATTTATCGTTAAGTATGTCAATCTAATTTTAAGTTTAAAAAAAATTGTTACTGCATAGCGACAATCGTAAGACTTTAGAAACCATTTTTAATTTAAAATTGTAGAACGCGTAAAAATAAACAGGTCTTCCATATAATTTATGACTTAATTTTGATTTACGACGATACCAGTTTTGACATCAATAAATATTCAATACCGAACTATATTTAGCACGCAAATTTTTATTTAGTATTAGAGATCCATGATTTTCATTGATCTCATGTCGATGACATAAATTTTAAAATGTATAGGTAGATCGACTCAACAACGCACGTTATTAATATAATGTTCTACGCCTGTACCAATAAATTAAATAAGATCAAACCAAAGCGCGTTTGCAAAAGCGACTGCGGCAAATAATTGAAAATCCGGTCGCAGAAGCGTATTTTCAAGTTGGTCAAAAGTAAAGGAAAAAAGAAAAATCGTTCCCTCTCGGATAATTGCCAACTTTACGCGGTGCAACGTCTACAATAATCGTGACTAGCGGCGGATGTATCCTTAGGATTTGCGGTTCACTGGCACGCGTGTTATACCCGATGATAGTCTTTACCTATGAACGCGTCGCGGAAAAATTCGCCAGACGGGGGGGACGAGAATATGCACATTAGAGAAACTGAATACGCGTGGACTTTTATTCAGTGCTTTTGTCCGAGAGAGGAATATTTTTATTTTGGTGGTATTAGCGTTCAAGTGATTTAAATGAGTGCATTCGTTTCTTAACACAATGGCTATGTTCTGCACATTTTAATTATTCAGTTTGACTTTGTTTCGAAAGGAATACATCGAGACTGAATCATTTCTTGAAAGACATAAATGAGACATAAATAACAAGTGAAAATGTTTGAGACTTTTTTGGTAAATATTTTTGGTTGGCAGAATTTTCACCAGGCAGATAAGTGTCCGTTTCTTTACAAAAACGATAATTTTTCAGGTTATGGCTAGTTAAAGATTTTACATGAATTTACTAATACAAAATTATTTACAATATGGTAATAGTAACTAGTAAGTATTTAAAAAAATTAGTGAAATACGCACAGAGAAAAAAATTTCTGCTTTATGTTAATCGTAAGTATTAACCTTTTCAGCTTGGAAGATATATCTATGATGAAGTAAAAGTATATAAAAATAAACACTTCTCTTTCGGATTAACAAAATTATTGTACAGTCTATTAGCAGGTATATAACATTTCTTGTCAATGTTTGAGTAATAATTATCGTAATTTTAAAAGATAAAAACTACTTTCACTCGTTAATTTCAAATTTCAATTCCCACGATGACGGACTAAAATCAGAATTCAAAGATTTCTAAAATAATACACCATTTATTTAAAAAATGGACTTTTTACGTAGATTAGATTCCGCGAGAAAGTCACGAAAAGGAGCAGAACGAAATAAAATTGCTTTTCTTCGATAAACTAGAAACATAAATGAAATATTTCTGAAAGCGTCTATACATCATCCTGACATTCACTGTAACAGTATTACATTTATTGTTCAACTTATTACTATAAATGCTATAATTTTCACGTTCATCATATTATTTACATCTGCTTCCACAGTGTAGAATCAATTCAATATTCTGAACAAAAGCCATTGACCAAAATTCGACCGGTGAGAACAGAAACCCAAATAAGATCGATAGTTTCCCGCACCCCAATGACTTTTTCCCTACCCACATTTTCCCATCCTCCAAGTGAAAATAATTGCCGTGCACATACACGACTTGCGTCCAATATGCTGGTATATAGCACAGTGCAAGAATAGTAGAATTTTATGGTTGACAGAATGCTAGTGAATGGATGAGCGAGTGATTCGATTACATTCTTCAAATAAGCGTGAAAAAGAAAAGAGCCGTACACGTTACGAGCCGTATATACAACAAAAATCCGTCGATCCAAGTTATATACGGGTGTTTCCGAGCGCTGGGAATGTTATTTTTCCCGACCAAACGTGTGCTCGAGATTTGCATATCACAGCTTCGTTCTTACACTTAATGCATTATTGTATTGTGTTTAATTTCGAACTTTTTTTTATGACGCTCGGCTAAAATGTGTACGTGATCACTCAATTCTGTCAATATAACAAATCATTTTCCTCCCTTACTGTAACAACGCAATAAAATGTGTCAATAAAACCATAAACCTGCTGCAGACGGTACTTTTAACATGATTCTAAAACCACACAAGTGTCAAATCACATCAAACATACGTTTATCCGTGGCTCAACAATGACTATAATAAGCTTACGGACACAGCTTAAAATCGCAATGCGCTCAGAGAATCAATTCGCATAAGCTCCACCACATTCCAATAGAGCATATTTGCACACACGAGCAATCGATCTGTTTAACTATAATACGAGCATAAGCACACTTTAAGTCGTCGCCGTTGACCACACCGAAATTCGTTTACATAATCTCCATATATATATATAT
>UELV01135515.1:0-47867 GCA_900490015.1 Megastigmus stigmatizans | reverse complement strand
TGCGATAATTTTGTTGCGCAGTGTATATAAGTAGATAACGTAATAGTCAACGGTTCAATATAGTCAGAAGTTTTCTATTGAGACGTAAAAAGTGATCTATCTTTTATGGAAATCGTTCAAATACTTACTTATTACATTATTTATATAATTATATAATACTATTACATAAGCTTTGGATAGAAATGAAAGAAAGATTTCCATAACCAATCCATGACAAAAAAAGGTTAGAGAACCTATGAAACTATATCTGGAAGTAGTTGCAGGAAAGTTTAGCAAGACATTAATTTTCAATAATTCTTACTAGATATGAAATTAGTTTTTTTTTTCTCCAAGTTTTTTTCTCGTACTTTGAAGTACAGAAACTTACTTTGATTCTTTCGCCGCTTACTGCACTCTCCTTAATTTTAAGAAACATCATAGCTAATTGGGCATGTATAATCAATCTCTCCGGAATGATTTGTATAATATATACCGCGAGCTCTTTGAAAAGCGCGAGAATTAAGAATAATACCGAGAAAAGCACCGCGATAACTAAATATTTTTCTTGAACCGACCCCACAGTGCCAACAGCACACCATCACTGGATAATATCACAAAGAGTTCGACACCAGGCAGCGAATCGTTTACCACCACAGAGCCAATAACCGAGGAGGCCGAAAAACTCAGTAGCAACGACTCGGCAGCAGGAAACAGCAGCGTAGATCCAACGGCAAACACGAGGATATCGACGGAATCGACGTTGAGCCCGGCAAGTCCGATCTCGCAATTAAGAAGGACAAAGAGTCCGAGCAAGAAGCAGCACCAGACGCCATTTGCGTTGAAGCACCTGGAGGTGCCGATCAAATCGGCGGATGGACCGAGGAGACGCTCGATACGATTAGGCGCGGACGAGACGATCACCGCCGCCTACTCCTCCTTCTCGGCTAACATTCCTTTGGACACCAGAGGTTAGAAATAGAGACTTTTATTTATAAATATAAGTGCAGCTCGCTGAAAGAGAGATGGCATCTATTGCTATAAAAAAAAAAAAACTATTTCGGACCGGGATGCAAAGTTTTAATGGCGCGGATAAGAGATTGCGCGCGGGCCCCTTTTAGTTTTTACTGTGCATAATAATACATCACCGTTAATATGCGATACAGTAATACGTGCGAATCGCAACGATAATATATAAAAATATAGCTGAGAAATGAAAAAGAAAGTAAACGGATAAGCTCAACGGCATGTGAAATCAATGAAAATAAGAGATCTAGATCTTTGTTTTCCAATTTTTACTTTAAAGCTTCTTAATTCAGTTTATGTTCGATTACAGTGTTATGTAATCATACGAAAGTGTACACATATATAAGCGAAAACAAAGGATTCGTTACATGGAATTATATTCGCTTTCCAATATTCACACGTCCTCTAAACCGTTCTGAAACTCACGCCAAGTCACGCATAACAAACCACCGAGCACCAATCCTATAGACAACGAAAAAGTAAACTATTTATGTGAAATCCAAGTAGACGTCTGCGATACTCATATAGGGGCGGCCGAAAATGTAAGAAGCTCTGGATAAGAGCCGCCGCCGCGGCGAGTCGAAAATTTAATATTTAGTATCTGGCTTGCTGGAGCTGCTGCGCGAGCGCGTATAAGTAGCGGAATTCGATCGTTTGTGTAGACAACCGCGAGATTAAACGGACTCGATGCTTAAATACCGCAGGAAGGGGTTAGCGCGGGATGCATAGCATATCTAAATGCGCACTGACAGCGTCGGCGCAGCAGCCTTGCGTAATTTTCGGTCTTTCGCTTATAGCTCGAGGCTTTATGGATGGGGATAGTCTGCGGAAATCTTAAATACTACTCTCTATACTTGGGAGATAAAAAGTGCGCAGTTAATTCGTACGCTTGATTTTTATTCTCTGATGTATTCGTCGATCTGTGTTCCGAATGAAATAATGCGTGAGAGGAAAAAAGTTCAATAGATATTGATTTTCTGCTTGTAGCAATTTGATAACTTTGTGCTTCGTGCGAGAGAAATTAATTAAAATTCAATTCAATTAAAAGTATATTCACAAAGTAATCTCATGATGGATGAAATAAATTGAAAGTATGAAAATTCTTTCTGCTATCGTATAAGTGTTAATTAAAATAAATAAAAAGTCACTTGTATACTCTTGCGACAACCTATTACGTTTATCAATCGAGTACGAGGAAAATACTTGAATTTTTATTTCATATTTTCAACGTATATATACGTCCCTCGCTATATCCCCAAATCTTTGCATGTATGCATTTAACAAAACATCCCATCCATCGGGAAAATCCCACACAAAAACCTTCGCCAAGAGATTTGGAGCTAAGCAGTGGTAAATTAAATTTCTCAACACAACAGTCTCTGGGTAAAAGGGATTAGGGCACATATAAAGGATTAAGGTGATCCGAAGTTTAACGCAAAGAAGCAAAATAAAAGCAAGATAATACTTGGATATAGAATGCAGGTATAATGGAGAGAGGGGAGGGGAAAGAAAATATCGGTAGGTAGGCAGAGTTGTAGAGCAAAGCTGAAAACGTAACGATCAAAGCCATAGAAATGGTGCGTCTGGGACAGGATCATGGTAGACCAATTATACGAGGGAGAGAATTCCGCGTAATAAGCGGGGCAGGGTCGTCGTCGTCGTCGTCGTGTATATCGCGAACGAGCCAAGCTGCGATGCTGCTGCTTGGAAGGCTTCTTTCTCTCTCTCTCTCTCTCGTCCAGATATGTTATATGATTGTATGCCGCCTACTTTGCCGCTGATGCGGACCGCCCCGGCCACTTACCTTATTCCTTACCCTACTGATATAAATACCGTTCATTTAGCCGTTCCTTTTCCCTACTTTGGCTCGGCTTATTATTTATTAAATTTAGCTTCCTCCATTTATTTCTTGCATAACTGTATTTTTATTTTATTATGCCGCATTATATTCTGTAACTTTTAATATAACGATATAATTTTGAACAATATAATGTAAGCTCGTTATGAAGCGATATGTCATGGGTATGTTATTTTAATCGGGTAAATATGCTTTACTAATAGAAACGCGACAGCTACGTTAATAAATCGAGGCAAAGGGAACAGCGTGTGCATTAAAAAACTCATTATTTTGTTTTTAAGACACCATTTCATTATAGTCGAAGGAAATTGGAAATTTATTATTTCCCCTCGCGCAACACACATCACAGTGTACCCGATCATTACGAAAACCCCCCCAATTTGTCAAAATTGTTCAAGCAAACTGAACTGATAATCATATATTTCGGTCCTAGTGGTATGCTATAGTACTCGGTCGAACGGAAATAATAATCGCAAATTAAAGCGTCGTAACAAGCGAAACAAAAGAAGATGGCATTCTCGAGTTAATTTTGCGCGTTCGATTTGGAAGAACGCGCAGAGCGACTCTCTGTCGGTTAAAATCGAACGTTCCGAAAACAAAGGCGCGGTGTTCCTCTCCCCAATACTTCACTCAAATGGCTAATCACGCGATGAACGCCAACATTATTTGTCTATAATGAATAAACTGAAATATAGAGAATATAATAAACTCGAGAAAAGATGTTTGTATTGTTATTATATTAATTCATTTTTTTTTTAATAATTACTTTTTATAATTACAATTTTATTCAAGTCGATTGTAATTTTCTAGTTTACATTAAATAAAACTTTTTCATTAAGTATATGTTAAAATGAATTTAGTCATTTCTTTTAGTTGAAAAAGATATAAGTAATTATCTTTTCACGAAATGTTTGGTCTTTTTGATACGTTATGTTAGAAAGTTAAAAGATAATCATGTTTTCAAAATCATCGTTATACAGAATACAGAATTAGATGTCTTAAAATTTGAAACGAAAAATTAACAAAATGTACAATATGATTTGTATTATACACAAATATAAGTACAGATATAATACCGGTAATATCAAGAGCATCATTTTTACCAAACCGAGAGCCTATTTTCACTACTATTTTTCGTAACTAAACGATCACTTAGATTCCATTGTCCCATCTATTCTTCTCATTCTACTGCAGTACTTTACCAATTGAAGTCGACTTATATATAGTATTGCTGAACCTTATAATGGAATAAAATGTCTGACCTAAACTTGTACCTGTTCTACTGATTCTACATTGTACACACACGTGAGTGTCGCAATCTAACTGTACGAAGAATCACAAATATATCGCAAGTTTATACTTACTAGGAGAGTGTCTCTTCTTTGGGTCACGAATTTGGCTAAAACTTTGGAATATGCTTTCTGACGCCAAATTATGAAAAAATCCGAAGTAATACGATCTAATATTCGAATTTTTCGAAGTAATGAGCGACTGTACTCCTATTTTGAGAAAACTGAATAAAAATCCATGTTATTATTATTTTTTAATTCAGCTTGTGAATCCTTTAGTACAAGTTTGTACATGCAAAGTGAAAGTAGAAAGAAGGAGCTTTAATTTAAGACTTGTAGCGAATAAAAATATTGATTTTTTTCCAAAGTTATAGAAGATTGACAATAAGTAAAAAATAATCCCAAAAACTTATAAGAAATAAATGACTGATAGACTTTTTTTCATTAACTTTGTAACCACTTTCAATCTTCTATAACTTTGTAGAAAATGAATATTTTTATACGCTTCAAGTCTTAAGATCCTTCTTTATACTTTCACTTTGCATGTACCAAAATGTACTAAAGGATTCACAAGCTGAGTTATGAACAATAATAGTAACATGGATTTTTATTCAATTTTCTCCAAACAGGAGTACAGTCGCTCTCAACTTCGAAAAATTCGAATATTAGACCGTACTACTTTGGCATTTTTCATAATTTGGCATTCTAATGCCTTTTTCTTTCGAAGGCATATTCCAAAGTTTTAGCCAAATCCGTGACCCAAAGAACTCTCCTAGTTAGTAAATTAATCGTGAATTAAGAAAACCTCAAGCTATGTATGAATCAATTTTTCTAAATCCTGTACTAATCTTTGTAAATTGTAGATGTATCACATTATAAGGAACGCAAAGCCAACTATTTCAAATAAATACAAACTCTCAACGCGGCCAAAGCGCCAAGCGTCTATACAACATTCCAATAAAATATCAACCTATTAAGTATACATTCCTCCGAGTCATCTGCACTCGACGATCCAAATCAAATTAAGCAAAGCACATAGCAGGAATAAAAAGTCAGTCGGTTACGCGTTCAAAGATCACATTCTCACTCGGTTTATGTCGCATACAGCCGCGTGCCTATATAAGCGGGAAATTCATACGTTGTGCGGGAGTCACGCGCCGGTACGCTACGCGAGTCGGCGCCTTTAAACGGCCTGTCCATCATCTGGCTAATACGTATCGATCGTGAGTGCACGCGCGATATAAGCGACTCCGAAGCGACGCAGCCGTAAACATCGGGCGAGGATGTGTCAAGGCTTTATACACCCGTATAGAAGACCAACGAGCCGGCGCCGACTCGTGCTTCCGAATACTGTGTGGTGCGCCTGCAAGTTTGCGCGCGCGCGCGCAAGCTCGAGACGTTGTCAGGTACGGCGGCCTTGCCCCTCTTGACACGGTGCCCCTCGACTGGCGGAGATTTTTCAATTTTCTTCGAAAGTTTATGTTTGTCTCGACTTTTACGTATATAATTATGAATCGCTCGCGGAATCGATTTATTTTCAATGGAGAATAACAGATATTTTTCGACTACAATTTATAACGTATTTTAACGTATATCCCCAATGAAGATAAACACAAATTCATTTATAGCGTTGGCGATGTGTTTTTTTTTTAAATCAATGTGATGATCTAGAGTACACTTAACTTTTTCGCAAGAAAATAGCGACTAAATTTTATTATTAAAACGATGTAAAACTTGCATTAAACATTCCCTTGTTTATCTTTTCGTTAAGCATCGTATATATTCAAACGCAGAAGGAAAATTTCGCAACTCGAATTCCAATCTCGCAAATCGCTTCAACCCAACGCGCGCAAGCCGCTCAAGTGTTCGACGCTCATCTCCTCCATAGCCTACTATACTACTACGTCACTGTCTCAGCTCTCGTCGCGCAGTCGTACTAACTATACGCCGCCCTCCACCTCCTCTCTCTCTCTCTCTCTCTGGTTATAAGCCTCGCAGTGGGCCGCAGCGTAGGAGGTGCCGGACCTGCCTGACCAAAGTCGCGGCCTTATACTCCGTAGCTTCCGCTCTCCTTTTGCCTAACGCTCGCGCGCACCCCGAAAATAACCGCGCAACACCAATCGCCGCGAGTGTACAACTATTCCCGCGTGCTGCAGCCGCGATTGTTATACTTACTCTCTCTCTCTCTCTCTCCTCCCTTTCGTTCCACTTTACAGAACTTAAGCCTCTATCTCTATGTATAGCTTGTGTGTGTGAGACAGAGAGAGAAAGAGCAGAGCTCTGACAGTCTTGGACGAGATATGCGCCCGTGGTGCGCGATCGCAGTCGCGATGTTGCCCGCGGCTTCGCGTGCGCGATAGGTCATTCGCTTCGAGTGGCGAGCTTTTTTATCGTTCGACCGAACGCGAGCTTTTTTGCTTTTCTACATCGACGCTTGTACATTTGGTGAGTGTGCGCGGGGAAATTTTGCGTTGTAGCTGCTCAATTTGGCTGCGGGTAAGGAGATATTTTGATCATCGTCGATTGTTCTTTATTGTGTTTTTTGTTCTTTCCCTCTTGGTCCGCTTCGTGTATCGTATGAGTGATTGACGTGCTGCTGAGTTTATGGCTTTGGTGGTTAGCACGGATTTCGCTATATAGGCTGTCATTCGTTGTGAATGAATGCGTGCATGTACGGTTTTCACGTAAAAGCTGATGAGAGAGTTTGGGTCGGTATTGCCGTGCAATTAGAACTTAAAGGTTATGTTTATACTATGTGAGTACGAAGGGCGGGGGTTGGAAAGCTCGTATTACAAATTATCTTATAAGCTTTTTCGAATGATCAATTTTACATTAATGGGCGAACTTGATGGTCGCTAATTAGTTGAAAACTCTGTAATTAAGAAATGAACGGCTAATTTGTGTAATTTAACTTCTACGTGTTTAATCAAATGAATATTTCGTCACAAAGCAAAACATAAACAAATAGTTGTTGTACAAAAGAATATAAAATTCAAGTTAAAATTATTCGATTATTTCCTAAGTAGTACGAAGATATATTAATAATTCATAAACTTATAGATCGAATGGACTAAGCCATTTTTAACCAATCAATAAAACGCCGAGACGATTTATAATTTATATAAAAACAAATAAAGCATTAAGCATTAATTTTATTTTCTTAAACAAGCGTTAATTTAATCTTCAAAAACTTGGGTGAGTTTCACTGCAATACCTATCGTTTTTCTACAATATACTAATGTAGTTGATACTAAAATGTATTTTCAGAATCGCGTGCTATGACCGCAGACCATTTTATATACCTGCATCCCTCGCTACTAATTATAATGCATATAGTGCTAGTTGAATTAGCTTAATTAATGCTATTTTACTATTTTTCGGAAGGTCTGTTTGTATAATAATCTTAATTTAACAAGTATATAATATTTCACATTATGCAAGATCGAGGAAACTTTTATTGTTCCGTTGATCGATTTCATAATGAACTTTTAATTATTTTCCCGTCGTGCATTTATTTCGTAACTTTTTCACGATAGAACTAGGACTCTTTATTAAACGGCTCAATCGGACAATTTAAAAATATACTTTCAGATACGTATACGTAAAAGCCAAACAAAATGATAGTTCGTGAATCAGCAGTCTCAGAAAAAATACACGCAATCGACGTTTTCAAACACAAAAGAGATACGATCAAGACTCTTTGTATACACAATGGTTTTACGGTGCCTGCACAAACTACCAAAGATAAAGTTACTACGTAAACTTCCGTCCTAATAATATATCAATAAAAAAAATGAATAATATGTGCACCTCGGATAAACTGCAGATCCCAGGTATCGTATTTCATCCGTTTTAGTAAAGTTTATAGTGTTCCGATACATAAAAAAAGACTATTTTTGAAAATTACCATTGATCTAAGCTGTCAAAAAATAATTACAAAAATTATGCTAAACACTCTGCGTTAAATTTAAAATTAATTTTTAATCGTTTATCGATGACAGACTGCAGAAGCATTTTTTTCAAATCTTAAATTGATCTAAAATTTAATTAAAAATTCAAATTTAAATAAATTTAGAAAAAGTTCTTACAATTTAACAGCGAATTGTTTAACGCGCACGTAATGCTTTCGATTAAAAAAAAAATTATTTTATATATCTACAAATATACAATATGATTAATATTATACTTTATAACAGCTAAATGTATTCCAAGAATATCGATCAATTAATTGTTATGCTCAAAATTAATAAAAGTTAACAACTTAAAAACAATTTATATTAATAAGCTCTTATATCGTGCGTAAGCGTAAAAAATCATTATCGTGAATCAGCAAATCTTCTTTAACATATTACAGTCAGTTAAGTAAGAACGTGTACAGCATTACTTGCAGTTGGTAAGTGATACAAACCTAAATCTTTTTTTAAAATGTAGAGGGAATCTCTGCCTTTGGCGCAATTGTATTAGTATCGAGTCCAATTATCACCAGCGTCAATAATCGCTTGGCATCTGTGAGGCATACTTTGTACCAAATTTTCGTCGTATTCGAGGGAAAGTGCTTTCCAAATACGTTGAATTTCTCGGGAGAGCTGCTCGAGAGTAAAGACACGTTTTCCTCTAAGTTTCTGCTTAATGTAGGCCCAGATGTTTTGGATGGGATTAGCATCAGGTGATTGTGAAGGCCAATCAAGTAGAGGAACACTGCCTCGAAGCGTTTCGCGTACGTAGCACTCATTACGGTTCACGTGCTTCTCTAACAACAGATCAACATCGAATGGAATTTTCTCATCAAAGCGCCAAAGGCAGAGGTTCCATCTAGATTTTAAAAAAAAGATTTAGGTTGGTATCACTCACCGACTGCGAGTAATGCTGTACACGTTCTTACTTAACTGACTGTAAATCGTTCTATAAACTAAATGAATTAAAAAGACAGCTTTAACTGTTATATGTTAGGATTAACGTCCATCAAGGTTGAATTACCAATACATGCATGTACGGCGACATGTCTATACAGCAAATCCTTCACGTATATTTTTCGGTGAGCTCCAAAGATTTCTTGCAATTCATTTATAATAATCCCTTCTGCATACAAAACTAACGCAACGATCACTCGTACGAAGCCGAATACCGCATGCCACTCGCACTTGTCACTATTATCCTATAAAAAAACAAATGAAAAGCCAAAAGAAAAAAAAGGCGTGATTCCCTAAGCGAACTCAGGAGAGCCAAGCCATGCAGATCCCACGGAAAATGAGCGCCCATAACGTGATGGCGAGTATAAGCCGTACCCTGGGCACGCGACACAGCGAGGGTAAGCCGGCGAACGAGGTTAAGTTCGCCGGCGAGGAGAGCAAGGACAAGCTCTACGAGCCGAAGCACAAGCAGAAGCTCGTACGGGTGCTCACGGTGGTCGCCTACATCATATCCGTGAGCCTCGCCGCCATCGTCCTCTCCCTCTATTACATGTACATATGGGACCCCTCGGATCATCCGCACTACAGCAAGCTGAAGCTGATCAACCTCACGAGCACCACTGCCACAGCCGCCACAGCCAACTCGAGCAACCTCACCGCCAAGACGCCCTGCCTCGATCTCACCCCATCTCTAGCCTATGAACTCACTAGCCCCGTTACCGATGGTATACAAATCTTACGATGATTGCGCGCTCTATATACACGACTCTTGCAAAAATAATAATAATCGAAATACTTGCAGCGAGAATAAATAATTTCGAAACAAACAGCGATATTGCGTGTCTTGTGCGCCTCTTTTTTTTTTCAAATTCTTTTACAAACGATGCAAATCGATTATGGGAATGAATCGCGGTAAAACAGCCTGCTTCGATCAAACATATATATTAAATATTGAATATATACATTTGAGAAAAATTAAAAACCTTAGGTGTAGCAAAAAATAACTGATTACAATCTGATTCAGAAAAACTAAAGTGTAAAATAAAGTTTGTGCAAAAATGCAAATAACAATTTCGTACATTTTTGCTGACGAACGATTTATAATCCGCAATGTGGATGTATATCTCATGATTTCAACCTTACCTCTCGTGCTTTCAGGAAACTCATACGACAAAACAACGCCTTTATCGCTCAACACCGAAGAGTCGCGCGTCTTCGATGCGACAATATCCCAACAAGTAATGAAAAGTCTGTACAGAACGTTGACGACAACATCGGGTCTGAGAGACCCTGATTACGCGAGCTCAACCAATATGCCGCTGCCGATGCCTTCGATTTCCTCCGATCAGTTCCAAGCGATTCCACATTCGAGCGTAGACGATTACCACGACTCCACGATACAACCGGTGGTCGACGATCTCATGGAGGATCACGGAATCGAGGACTGACTCCAACGAATCGAGGATCTCAACCGACTGCAGCGTACACGTCGTGCCGCACTCGAACTTTTTAAATCATAATATGTATACATATACATGGTGAACGAGATATCATGACTTTGTTGCCTATACTTGTAGTCTCAGTGACAGTTCTAACGAATTTTTATTGATACCTACACAAAATTTAAATCTTTATTAATCTATAACATCGATTCATATAGTATTATTATTCTTATCATTACTTATTATTATTACTATTGTTTTAGATATAATAGTTTACGTTCGATGTACAAAATTTATCGAGTCATAATTTTCTGCGATCTAAATCATAGATGATATACGAACTATATGATAGTGTTCAATTGTTATAAGGGATCACGAGTGTCTCCTCTTCGAATCGTATTTATTTTTTAAAGCATTTCTTTATATATTATATTTGAATTTTGTTTAAATGACCAAGCGCGAATTCCATGCGATCGAAACGAAATCAAATATCGTAGTATATAATAATAATCCATTTTGGTTCACTAAGTAAGTACAAGGAATAATAAATTTTCTACATAGATTTCGATTATAAGAATATTAATATATTATTTTAAAGTAAATATACGTGTATAGAAAATTTATTTATAAACGTTAGTCCAAGCAAAGTCTATACACGCGTTAAACAATTAAGAACGAGCGATAAAAAAAAAACATGTTAATTAAACGATTGTTATACATTTATTAGGATCGTTTCTAGGATAATGTAACGTGATACACTACCGTTTACCGAATTCGCCGTAAAATAAAAACCAATTGTTTATTATAAAAATTAATTTATTAATCAAATATATGTACGAACGTTCTCTTTTTTACAATCCTTATCCACCAGTCATTACCATGTGAACAGTCTTCTCGGAGTTGACCATTTTACTTGCCCTCTCGCTACCAACTATCGTCGAAAGTGACAACATGTCGTATTTACAATAAATAATCGTCACCGTCATATTACTAGAAGAGCCAGATTTCGGATTTTGATAGGCCTCCTGCAGCAAATTGCACATTTCGCTGTAAAAGTTCGAGAATGCCGGTGGCGCATAAAAGATAATATGCCTGATTCCTTTGACGCGAATCCTTCGGAAGAAATGGAAACGTTCCGTGTACAACAGAAAGTGAGAGTCGCTGTGGAAAAACATGTCTCTTGCCCTGGCGATTTTGGCATCGCGTGAATACTCACAAATCTGCACGAAACTCAAGTCTTCTTTCCTGAAGTAATTTCGAAGTTTCACAAAATCAAAATACGACGGTACGAAAATTAACGTGTGGTTCATTATACTATCCTTGTACTGAGGTAAAATTGTAGTAGTGAAGAAATCGAATCTCGCATCAATAGCTTTTGAATGGTCATTAACATTAAATCTGTTGAAAACTTGTGGTATTTGAACGACCACTTGTGTAATGGAACCTGATGATACAGGATTTATTACTTTCAATTTTCCTGCATAATTATAACATTTTTTGTTAAATATTCCATGTATTTCAGGCAATTGTATACTGGAGAAAATCAACGTTTGTCTGTAATATTTACTCCAACCATTGACACACCAACTTCGCACACGTCCAAAATCTGTACCATGAGCATTTTTTGGCTGAAGATGTAAATGATTTAGAACATGGAGAAGATGATCCCAATTCTGCATGAAGAAAATATCCATTTGATCCATAATCAAGAGTTCAATGGAAGCAAGAAAATCATAATTTCTTTCTTCTTCTCCTTCTGCTCCGATTACCATTCTCAATCCCAAAATGGAAGAGATAATTATATCGGAAGAATAAAAATCAGTATATAGTTTTAAAGCTTTCTTAGTGATCGAAATACCAATTTTAAACGTATCATCGGTATTTCCTTTGAATATCTGTTCATAATCTTCTGGTTTTGGATTTTTCTTAGGCATTATGACTTCGTTAGACCCAAAATCTTCCATAAACCTATTCTTGTTTATAACAGATCCACCTTTCTCCTCACCAATAAAAATTGAAATAAGTAATTCTACTATTTTTAAACAAGATTGTCTGAAAGGCACAAGAATTAATACTTTTGGCCTAACTAGCCCTTGATCTCTGTATTCATCTGGAATGTCACTCATATCCCTTAATTTCAACTTTTGTATCTTTGCATTATGATGAAGTATTTTCGTTCTTGTTTTCAAAATGTGATTGACTACATGTAAACAATATGCAAACCTTATTTGTGATTCATTATCACAAGTTCTTTCTGGATAAAATAAATCTTGATAATTGTTTATGATTGAAAACAATTCTTTTTGAAGAGGTGTCAAAGGACTTGGATTTGTATCCAACTGATCCTTAATATTTTCATAATTAGCTTTGGTAATATTACCTTGAATTTGAAATTTCACGTACAACTCATTCCAATCAATTTTGTTAATTAATTTAGGTTCTTTGCCATGCTCTGCAAAACACTTATCTTCCAAAACTGAAATTTTTGGTTTTTTAGAAAGTGGTTCACTCATGTTTGCTTGTACTTGAGGTATTTGGCAAATAATGTTGCCTAAATTTGTCCAATTTAATTTTTCTGTTTTCAAAGATACTGGTAAATTCGTTAAAGCTTGATATAGTTCATTGTCAAGATCATTACGAAAATGAATTGTAAACGGATCGTTAACATGTCCAGCATCTTCTCGAGCTGTTTCTTCATCTTCTTCATTTTGATCTTTTATTTCTACTTCTACCTCTTCATCCTTTTTTGATTTCTTCTTATTTGACTTCATTTTATTTACACTAGTAGTTTCATCTACATCTGACTCATTACTGTCAAAATCACTTTCGTCTGTTTCACTTCCATGATCTTGATCAATTTCTTCATTAAGTTCTTCCTTTTCTTCTGCTTCTGGTTCTGCTTCTTCTTCTTCTTCTTCTCCTTCTTCTTCATCTTCATCTTCTACTTCTTCCATTTCTTCTTCTTCTCTTTCACTTTCTGACTCAGAGACAACAGCTACTTTTTTAACAGTATTGTGTCCTTTAAACGTTTTTAGAAGATCACTTACTGGATTCTCTTCTTCTTCCTCTTCTGAACTGTCATCATTGTAGTTTTGTTGTCTTGCCTTATATTCTTCAATTCGTTTTCTACGATTTTCTATTTCTTCATTTTTAGCTTCTCTTTCTTTAATATAAGAAGCTGTTCTATAATTAAATTTTCCTTTTCGTTTTGGCTTTGTTACCGGTTCTTTTCGAGAACTCGAAAATTTTTTTCCACGAGGCATATCTAATTAAAAATGTCAAAATAATATAACAAAAATTATCAATAAATATAATACATGTTTATAAAAAAATATATACTTTATTAACTAATTTATACCGATTATTTATATAATTCATGTAATTTATAATCTGCCTAAAATACACAACACATTTCAAAACAAGCCCACATGGAAAACATGTGTGAAAGGAGGTTAGGTTTTAATTAAGAACTAAGAAGTCAAATGGCGTGATGATGTGGGTCCTGTATTTCATAGACTTGTATATCTATATATATGATAGTTCGGTAGATGTATCCTCACAGTATGGGCTCGGACAGCCAAAAGAATAAGGAAAATAAGGAATAAGAAAATAGCATTGGTTACTATACCTATATATATGAGAAATAAGAGGAATATGGAAGAATAACTTTTTATTTTTCATACATATAAATATAGAAATCAATGCTATTTTCGTATTCCTTATTCCTTATTCTTTTGGCTGTCCGAGCCCTATCCTATATGTAATTTGTGACTTATGCTCTTTTGCATGGCAATTATATATATACACTAACCCATTGAAAACAAAACTCAATGCGAATGCCACTGGGAAAATTCCAGTCGTCTAAAGTGCCTTACCATTTTAAATGTCTATTTTCCAATTTCTCAATAAATCTACTTAAGTATTTCCTTATATTATACTTAGTGAATTCCTCTTGTACAATAAACTGATTGACTTACATCAAATATTTGTCAAATAAAAAGTTAAATGAAAATAAATATTTAGCAAGACAATCTTTATCATCAATTTTCGTTTTTTTTCCATTAAGTATAAAATATTTTTTCTGCAGTTTTGTTAGATCATGTATCTATCAAATATTATTTATTTTACAATTGTATTGGTCTTAAAATTTATCAGGACACTGTTTAAAACTACAAAATATTTTTAATAAAAGAATTGAATTAATATTACAGATTGAAAGAAACACTTGCGAATCATGTAAAATGGCCAATGATAGTAACAAGTGTGAAAGATAAAACATTTAACAAAAATTATTCAATCTCATTTTCATGCATACATGCATGAGTAAGAAGATGTATTTTAGATTTTTAACAAACTAGATTTTATATTCATAAAAGTAAAGTATCCGTGTTATAAATCAGTTCACATACAATCAATGTGAACTCCAAAATTATAAATAAATTTCAACAATATTTACTAACATGTATTCTTATTTAGGGGATGTGATTTATAAATAAATGAAAAAAAAGTATTTAACTACCTTACCAGGGATAACTACGATGGCTCATTTTCTTATATTTTATTACAAACAATCGTATACAATTATTCTATACACTTTTAAGGCATTATTTATTTACACATCACATTCATTGTGGGACCCTGAATGATATCTCAGAATCATCTTTAGTATTACTTAAAGCTGATGCATCATCTATTGATTCATTAGCATTGTTCCTGTCTCTATCTCGATGTAAAAATTGTCCTTCTTTATCTTCATCAGAGTGAATCATATCAACCATAGGAATAGATTTATTTTTTCGTATTGCAAATTCAATTTTTCTTGTTAAAATAATTTCTAATGGCTTACTAATTAAGTTTACAACTCTACACTCTTTTGGACTACCAATCCTTCCCGTTCTTCCGCATCTATTACAAAAAATATTTATTACTGGAAAAATAATCTTAATATTGCATTTTTCAATTAAATAACCAAATTTAAATATTAGTTTTATCAGTGGCATTGATTAAAACATTTGTAAGTAAATTAATGATTTACCTATGAATATATTCAGATGTAATTAAAGGAAAATCAAAATTTATGATATGTTGTACTAAAGTTGTGTCAAGTCCTCGGGCTCCTGCATCAGTTGTAGCCAAAATATTGCATACACCGTTGTTAAATTTCATAAATCTTCCTTGTCTTACTTCCCTTGGCATATTACCATGCAAATTAATACAATCAACATTAAACTTTTCAAGAAACAATTTTGTATAATCACATGTTGCAGAATCATTACTAAATATAATAGTTGGAACTCGATTTTTAGCTTTTGGTTTCACTAGTTTTAATAACTGCATAGGCTTTTGACTTCCAAGAATTCTTAAGAATTTTTGAGGAACTGCAACTTGATGTTGGTGTCCAGTTGTGATTGGTATCAATGTATTTGCCTAAAAATTCATTGATAAATTTATTAAATTTATGTCTGTGTGAAAAATTCTAATGAACATAAAGATTTTTAAACACTTACGCTTACTGTACCATCCAGTGCTTCACTTATATTTTCAGGTATTGTAGCAGAACTTAAAGTTAACTGTGTTGTAGTTGGATAATGTTCATCAGGATTTCTGCAAGCCCCTATCTAAAATAGATAATTACTATTGAATAATGTCATTTAAAATTAGCAAGCATTTAATACATTTAGTGCTATTATAGATATTTAAATCAATTTTTTAATGTAGAAATGGTAAATATTTTAGATACTGTAAACTTTTTTCGTACTATAACATTAAATGTAACAAGTAAAAAAATTTTATACCGGTATTTTTTTTAAGAAACTGGGTAGCTTATCATTAAAAGTTCCATCAAATAATATATCAGCTTCGTCAATTACTAAGTGTTTTAATTGATCCATTTTGTAAACACCTATCGTTACTAATTTGCTTATAACTCCAAATGTAGCTACTATTAGATCAACCTCTGCAACTGGTGGATTATTCATTAACTTTTTAGTTTTTCCTCCAATAAGCTTAACAATATTTATGTCTAAATTTTTAGACAATTTTCTTGCTTCATTCTAAATATAAACGATAATTTTATTGATTAGACAAAAAGGAAAATATTAACGGAAAAATTTATATCTTGTTTAACTTACTGCAATTTGATATGCTAATTCTCTACTGGGTGTAATAATTAATCCCAAAGGTCTGTTACAGCCTCTATCCATCATTGGTTTCCAATTAAGTATCTGTTGCAGTAATGGTACCAAAAAAGCAAAAGTTTTTCCGCAACCTGTTTCTGCTGTTAAAATTACATTTGCACCATCTAATATTTTTGGTATACTCAATTTCTGTATTAGAGTAGGATGAACTATATCATTATTTTCAAGATTTTCAATCAAAGTTTTATTTAACTTTATATCTCTGAATTTCATCGACACATCTATTTCAATTTCCATCTAGAAACAATTGAAATGAACATGATATTAATAAGAACAAAACATATTACCTGATTAATTTAAATAATATGTAACATATTACACTTCAATCATTTAAATTGATTATATTTTATAATTACACTTTAACAAGTCATTCTCAAACTAAACCATGAAAGCTTTGATTATAGAAAATTTAATTACTCAAAAACTCATTGTACGAGTATTAAAGCTTTATAGTTTAATTTGTTAACAAAAATAAATTTTCTTGTAAATCAATATTGTTTAAAAGATTTGATAATTTTACAAACAGCTTTTGGAGCATAATAATATTTTCATTACTTCACATGATTATTCAATATAAATAAGCTCTTTTTCAAACTACAAAATTATTTTTCTGATACTTTTCTGACTGTTTGACCAAATATAAACTAAGTAAAAAATTGTGATATCTATCAATAAAGAATAAGATATAAATATCTAAAAATAAATAATTACATCGTCTGGATATACTGTAAAGTAATCTCCTACTGATTTTCTGTGCTGCCATGATCTTGAAGCTAAAGGTATTGGCTCAAATTTAGGATATGTATCACCTTTGTAATAATTAAAATTTTTTCTTTTACATTGTATAATGCATTTTCTTTTAGATTTTGGCACAGGTTCCTCAGTATCTGTAAAACTTTCTTTTACATCGTCTTCCTCGTCTCGCTCATTTTCCTCGTCATCTTCATAATACTCTGAGGAAACTTGCTGAAAATTATAAATATACTTTGGAATTTACATATTTAACAGAAAAACGTTATTTAATAAAAAATATTCATACCGAATATTTTACTGCTAATTGTCTTGCACTAATAATTGATTCATCAAACGTTCGATAACAAAGTTTACAAAACCGTGTAAACATCGTGAAACTACTTCATGTATAACATTTATAAACTGCTCAAATAGTATAACAAGATTAGATAAAGATGAACAGTGAAAAATATTTTATAAAATATCCAAACATTTTAACATTCCTATAAAACCTATTCGGTCTATATTCGTTGATGCTAAGTACTCAACACGTTTTTCTAACCTCTTTTTGTTTTCGAATGTTCATAAACCTATACACAGCACACTATATATCTATACAATATAGGTATTATATATCACTGCATTCGGAGCGCAATACGCATGTGCTGTGTGAACCGGGCTGGGCTCCCGGTAAAATTGATGCGCTGGACGTGTAAAAATAAGAGTTCATACTTATAACTTGTAAGTACTTATTCATATAAAAACCAATTGAGGCTCTTTGATAGGATACCAAATATACTGTTTTAAGTAAGTGTTAGGGAGGCATATTTTATTTGAATGTAATTAGAATGACAATGATATAAATTGAATCTGATTAAACTGATTATTAATATAGATCGAGAGTTAAATTTAAAAAATGTATAATAGTTATTCCATAAATCTCCACTGATCTAGCTTGAATGATTTTATCTTTTTAATTTATTTATTGTACTATAGGATAGTTATTAGCTACCAAGGAAATGGTAATTACTTAAGTAGTAAAAATATAGCATATTATGAGTAAATGATGTATTTATTCCTTAGTACTGTAAATTCATCTTACAAGATGTTCGATTCTTAACGTATTTTTGATTTTATTATAATTATAGGTACATGTTATTATATTAATTATAATTAATATTATATTACAAAATTTATAGATACATGGGTATGCTAAAGTTATTATTTTATTAATTACATTACAATTATAGTTTTTATACATTCGATTTTTGGCCACAACGATTTTTGTATTTTGTTTATATATATTATAAGCATATATTGATCATAAATCCCTTTCTATTTTAGTTTTTCAAGAAATTAACTCAGCAAACTGAATATATATGTATATTAACAATCGAAAATTATATAGCTAATTATAATAAGAATTTAGTTGTATTCGTGTCATTACATATTATAAAAATAAAAAAGCTACATTGATACGTTAAAACAGCTATATATATATATATATAATATAAAATTCTATTCTCGATTATTTGTATATTACGGCACATGAATGTTTTTCAAGTACTAAATTTACATGGTTCCACAAATGTTCTTTTAGATTTATTACTATTTCTTATATAGGTAGTTAAAGATTAAGCAGCAACGTAAGCAATATTCGTTTAATCGGATAACTAATCCTTCTTTATGAACTATGAAGTTGACTATTTCTGTAGTAAAACTGCATTAACACTTTATTGCTTAATTTGGCTTTATTCTTTAATTACTATTATTTACCAGTTACAGAAATTGGTTTAAAAGTATACAGATAGTTTTTATTGCAAACTGCAAAGTATATTCTCATTGTGCTCTATATTATCAGCACATTTCAAAAATGGTAAAATGGCACACTTTTTTATACATATACATATAAGTATGTAACAACTTCAAAGTGTGTTTATTGTTAGGTCTCTTATTTTAACAATATAGTACATTTTAGAATACCTCAAAAAGGCATTTAGTCTGATTCATTTAAATAGGTGAGATAATTATGTTCCCAAAATTTCACATGCCATTCTTATTTATTCGACACTATTGAAATATAGAAAGACAGTTTTGATTTCATTAAAAATTACTAAAACTCTAAAGAACTATCTAAAAATATGGCTGTTCGGAAATTCAAGCAACAAAATTGTATTAAAAGAACACGACAATGGTAGAAATCATCAATTAAAATGAAACGATTATTGCATTGATAAAAAGTACCAATATGATTAAAAAAAAAACAAATGGATACATTTTGTCACAAGATAATATTGCTCGAGATATAACGCAATGTCAGACAATCTTCTTCCAAAGCTACTTTCACCATCGCAGGGCTTCATTCGCCATAATAATTATACAGTCTCCAAAACACTCTCCGTGTGCAAAAAAATCGTTCGCTCTCTCTCTCTCTCTCTCTCTTTCTGGCACAGTACTAGTGACAACCGCAGCTCTTGACGACCATATTCTTGTACTTCTTCAAGATGACGTTGCTCTCGTCGAGGAAGTAGAGTACCGATATCGCGGACAATTTGGTCGGTGCGCAACAGGGTTTCGGCACTTTTCCCGGATTCACTAGATGCACCAGTGTCTGGACTATCGCGTGATTGGTCGCGTTCATGTGGGCGTTAAGGGGAAAATTGCACTCGCCGCTGCAGTAATAAGCGTCGTATCCATCCGGCGCTATGATCCAATCCTGCCACTGTAGATCCCTAAAGCTCACGTACAACGTCTGGATCTTGCAGGTACGCGAATTGTACTGTATCTGAGGATCGGTATAGGGATTGATCCTGTAGTCGAGACTCGTTATCTCGGTCTTCTTCTTGCGCTTGGCGTCTCGCTTCTGTCTCACCTTCCTGTCCTTCACACCCGAGCTCTTGAAGAAACCAACCATGAAGGGCTGCTTCTCGGCACCGCCCTTGAACCCGACTATGCCTATGTCCTCGGGTTTCATCTCGTGGACGTGACGATCGGCCGGATGGACCGAGAGATAAAGGCCACGGTTACCCGTGGGATTCTGCACCCAGTAGTGCAGTGCCTCGCTTATGTTGAGCGTTATCCAACCCTCGCGTCCGGCCGTCGCGTTAACCGCGTTGATGTACTGGAGCTCGCGTTCCCCGTCCTCGAGACGCAGCACCCGATAAGCCGTGAGCGTGAAGGATCCCCGATTCTTGATGGGCTTGACGCTCTCGAGACCCCGATAGAGTCTGAGCTCGGCGTTGATGATGTGCTCGTTGGGCGGCACCTCGGACACGTCGAACCAGAGCCTCTTGCCGCGCTCGTGCCTCACACTCGGCACGTGGTGATTGTGCGCCGCGAACGTCATGATCACGTCGCTCTGATCTATGGCGCGGAGATCCTGACCGCTCAGATCGAATTCGGTCTTGCCGGAGGCCCGGGCCTTGCGCAACGACTCGGCCGCCTGTTCCTGTATACTGTCCTCGTTCAGGGCGTTCTTGTAGATGTCGAGGAGGAATTTAGGTGCGGAACGCTTGACTTGGGGTGTAGCTCCGTTGGGGCCGCGATGCTTGGGTGGTCGATCCGGTAGTCCAAGGAGATTCAGTATCTCGTGCTCGACCGCGCGCTTCTCTCGCTGGGTTATCACGCGGTGTACGACCGTCTGGTCGAAGCCGTTGTCGACGTACAATCCGCTCATACGTTCGCTGTGCACCTCCTCGTACAGACACACGACGACGGCTACGAGAAGCAGCGGCAGCGAGTGGCTAACCGACATCTTTCCTATAAGGACGCGACTGGAATCACAACGAATTCGAATGGAAAGCCTGGTTATTGCGAGTAAACCAGACTTCGCTGTGGTTGATCGAGAATTTGACTTTTTTCTTTTTTTTTTTTTATTTATTTATTCGTGCACCGTACGAGCAGTCTTTTTTTCTTCGGTTTATATAGCAAGGATTCTCGGAGTTTACAACTGCCGATGTTTACGGCCGCAGGCAGACACGTCTATACCGAGACGCAGATTCGATCTCGGTTGTAACATATATGATCACTTTTTACTGGCGAGTGAAACGCGCGTGTACGCGATATTAGACGTCGAGTGCGAGCGAGACTCGGTATTATCTTCTCGCAGCGAATAACAAACGCTGCGCGCAAAACACTATGGTGGACGGGTTGAGCGCGTCATGTGGACCACCTATTTGCAATGCGTTGAGCTCGGCTGCGGATTTGATATTGTATAGACACTGCACATCCGATTGGAATGCCGCTGCTGCTGCTGCTGCTGCTGGTTTCGCGGCGTGAAAACGAAAGTTATACGGGAAAATGGCTGATTCCACTTTTTTTTTTGTTGGGTTTTGACCGGTCCGTGCACGGAGGCTGCGAGTGATAGACTGCTTCTGCGTGGGTAGTCCACGGACCTTGGAGACTCCGCTACTACACCTTCTCTCTCTCCTTTTCTCTCTCTCTCTCTCTCTCTCTCTCTCTCTCTCGCTCTCCTTCTCACTCCTACTCCCTCTCCCTCGGTCTCTGCATTCCTTTGCTTTCCGCAGGTTTCGTATATATATAAGAGCCTCGATTCTCGACGTTCTGACTCTCCCACTTTTCGATTTACAAGAGCCGCGGCGCTCTCCTCCGTTCGGATATGGATAAAATAAAACCTTCTCCCCACTATTACCAATGAAATAAAGGAGTTATATCTTGGAGTCAATATATATATACACTCCTGGCGAGAGAGCATTCGATGGGCAAATGTGTGCAGACGAGAACTAAAAAGACACTGCACTGGCTACCATAACTATACTGTATCTCTCTGCAAGTGTTTCCTGGAGTATTGGGTTTTTTTAAAGCCTAAAGCAGTATTCTATTACTTAACAGATTACAGTGTGCAAATAATAAAATACTGAAAATTTGAATATGACGGAAAAATGGAAATAAAGTCGCGTTATGGACAAAGTGTGTCTTTAAATATATCGGTAAACTTTGATGGCGATATATAGGAATGGACCGTGAGATCGTCCGATAGTTAATAAATATTAATTTGGTAGAAGGTGGATTTTTTAAATTTAAATTTAATCATATTTTAGCGTTTCATTTGGTTAAATTTACGTATTATCTGAAGTTTCTTTTTTCTAAAATTACGCATATTTATTTTAATCAATGACATCTTCAATTTTATATAGCGGAAATTTCAATAAAAATATCGAGTATATATCTAGATATTGAACCTCTTCTAAATTTATGCGGTCACGATCAACGGAATAACGGAAGCAAAGGGTATAAATGATTGCCCGCGTGTGAATTTTATCATCATGAAAAAATTTAGATAGGTTCGGATAAGTACATTGTAAATATTTCTTTACACGAACGCAGTATACTTAATGCTCAGAATTTTAGGAATTTGGCTAAGCGGCTCTATAGGTATTGGTCGTACAGAAAACGAGCAGCTGACGTGAAAGGGCGGGAGAAGTTTCATAGTTCTGGAACGACTCATCAATGAGCTCAGGTCACTTTTGTATCTTTATCTTGCTTGCATCTCTATTTCACCGGCCAGGTATAGAAGCGCCACCAATTTCGAAAGCAGGTGCATGAGTCTGCGACTCGATTCTTTTTCTCTACAGTTTTACGTCCTTTGGCTGTAGCCAATTGGTCAAGAGATGCAGTGCGCAGCTAACTTTAGACTATTGAAATTTAAACATCGACGAAAGAGTCATTGAAATATGAGTGCGCTTAATCAAGATGTTTTTGTAATTCAAGCCTTTTCATACTTTGTATTATAATTATGCGATTGATGTTAATACTTACTAATTCTTATGGTTAAATACGATTTCAAATAAGATGGTATTAATCAAATCGATTAAATAGTTTAAATTCAACATTTTGTTGATTAAAAAGTGATTTATTTAATTTTATAAGTTCTGTTTGTGTATGATTTGAAAGCTATCTACAACAAACAAATGTACTACATTTGTTATTTCTTTTAATATCAAATAATTTTATAAATTGTTGTCTATTAGCTTCTATCGATAAAAATAATATAAAGTTTCAAATATAACGTCAGCAATTATTAAAAATACAGGTTGAAATTTCGATATAGAATGATAAATAAATAAGTAGAGAAAACATGAATGAAAACACAGCTGAGGACAAGATTATTTTAAATTATTCTAAAATTACTATAGTTACAGTTCTTGATCATATTATAAAATTTTTAATAATATGCTGCATTTTTGAATTTACATTAATTATAATAGCGGTTAAAGTTGCATACTATTAAATTATAACTTAATTTTTCTTATCGATCCATTTAGTATTTCGTGCCTAATTACAGAGTTTTCCGATCAACTGATGTAAGCTATAAGCTTACAGAACTATACAATTTGCAAAATCGATTCTAATGTTATGCTTGTAATTCTAAGAAGAATTTAAAGTATTTACATTGATCACCTTCATTCGCGGTATCTATTTGATAATAATGTTGAATCTTGTAGTTGAATTAATTTTATATAAGGAGTAAATATTACATCTATCTTCTTTTATAAAATAAATATCTGTTAAGGATGTTTGGCAGTAATTTCGAAAATGTCAAAAATTCTGATAATTTAATATGTTATTCCTAGCATAAAAAAACTATTCCATGATTTTTTTCAGATTTATTTACCGTTTCATTGCTGAGCAAATCCAAGTGAGATAAAAGAACTTTAACACATACTCAAATATGTTAAAAAAATTTACAGCTTAAATTAGACTTTTTCCTTTATAAAATAGACTTTTTTCTTTATAAAATAAAGAAAAAAGTCTAATCGAGACGATAAGAATTTTAATATTGGGCTTGCACATTAAGTAAGGGACTATTTTTTGTATAAAACCTTTGCGCTCCGTAAGAATATGTGTTAAATTTATTTTTTTTCTCTTTGATTTGTTCAACAATGAAACGGTAAATAAATTTGAAAAAAATCATAGAATAGTTTTTTTATACTATAAATAACATTAAATTTTCAGAATTTTTTGACATTTTCGAAATTACTACCAAACGCTCTTAATATATATTTACATCTAGATATTTTATGCAATTTTTATGATTCAAATGACTGATAGCTAAATAGAAATAATATTCAAAGTTTGCTTTACTTGCATTTTCATTTGCTTTTAGCTAGCTTGAAATTCACTATCAATAATGTAATTTAAAAATTAACCATAGTAATAACCACATATTTGGAACATTTCACTAAAAATATAAATAGTAATTTGTGTGCATTTCAATATTGAATTTCGAAAAACTCACATTACCTATATCCAAAAACCTAATAAGATATATACGAACATTTATAATCGACAAATTATTTTCACAAAGCTTTTTAAATATTTAAATTTTCAAATATTGAAGTTAAATGATCGATAAGAAATTTTGATTTTAAAATCTCGATTCGAATAGCTTTCCAATTATAGTCAATCCCCACTTCTTACTTTCAAAGTGCACATGTTTTCGGATTTCCACTGGCTCGTGAGTTTATATAAACTATTCTACTCACCGAACAAGCGGTAGTCGAACCAGAACCGGGAACCTGGTAAGTTCTTCGAATAGATATTCTTACTTTTCTCAAATATAAGTTTATTAATGGAATAACTGCAACTTCGTTTCACCCAAAACATTTTATCAGACAACAATTAAGAAATTAATTCATATATTGTGATGTTATTTGAAATAACAACGTTTTTATTAAAAATGATTTACAATTTAATATTTTTTCTAAAATTAATCATAGTCAATTTGCATATAAAAATATTTTAACATAAATTTAATAAAAAATATTTTAAATATTTAAGAGTAAATCCATACAACATTTAACACGAATAATGATAAGCTGGTTATTAAATTTTATAACAAATGTTTAGCTTCGCTGTTGTAAACTGTTAACTTTCTTTTATAGTGCAATTACAAGGTCAACCCGGCCGAGTTTGATAACTCTCAACAAGTTTGGTAGCGGAGTGTGGTAAGTTCAATATAATTATTAAACTACGGACTAGTATAATTAAATAATGGTGTTGATTAAGTGTTGATAAAAATTTCGTAGTGAATTTAATATCGTCTAGTTTATTCACAAAATATATTTAATTTAATATTTATTTCTTATACAATATTCATCAATTAACTATGTTTATATTAAAATATTAATTTTTCCAAATTTATTGCTGTAATTTTATTACATAAGTTTCTAACTATCATTCTACTGATAAATATGCAACGTGGTAAACAAATTTGAAAACACTTAACTTTTGTATATAGTATTGAAAGATTGAGTAGAGCCATGGAAAACTTAACAAATATATATTCGACTAAAATAAATATTTGGAATTTTAATTTAATTTTCAGTTAACATCAGCATACGTGGTAGTGTCCGCTACTAGAACATGTTGCGGCTTAGCAGACTCGACCTGGTTGGCTTTGAGGTAACAAAAAATTATTCATCTTATACGCAAAAAAAAAATTATTCTATAATATGCAGTTAAATGTTATCTGTTGAATTAGTCTAGCCTGCATTTTCTATTAAATTAATAATTATCCTAATATATATATAGAATATTGGTTTTGGCATTAATTAAATGCATAAAACTGACCGAATAATTTTCTTTCAGCTAAAATAGTCTACCGACACGCTGAAACGTTCCTTCTTGAGACGCATTGAGTTCTGAGTTCGCAACAATTATATGATACCTTACGCACAGCATTGCTGATTTGATTATTATGACTTCGACCTCGTACATAGGTAATTTTTATTTGCACTAAATTTCTTTAACAGTTGACAAAATCTGAATTTTCTTGATTTTTGAATAGAATATTATATCATCCAAACATTGCTTAAATATGTATTGAATTGGAATTTAAAAAATATGTATTATTAACAATTACATAATAGTTTTAAATAAATGTAATATTGATTGCTGAACATTTTTACTTCTAATCAAGCAATGGAAAACTGAATTTATAATAAAATTAACGAAAAATGTGTTTCTGTTTGTTAAGGTTGCCGAAGGTAGAGAAACGTAGGTCCTGTCCTGATCGTGCCAGTTTCTAGAAGGTGCTTCAGTGCTTTTTCTGGACTTACAAATGTGATAATAGTATTTTTAAATCTAAGATCATAATATCGCTATATTTTAGTTTAGAATTAATTATTATTGAGATGAATCGCTGCATTTATCCATTATTTTAGGTTGATAAGATATAGTTATATGTAATCGTGTAGTAAGTATTTGCAAGCCTAGATTGATGTTGCGATATTAATAACGCAATAAAATTTTATTCGATGATTATACTGATCAGTTATTATTTACGTAAAAAATATCATCGTAACATAAAATTTGTGCGTTATTTATATTTCAACTATTGTCTGTGCTTTGCATTCTATAGTTTGTAATTTTTTTTAAATATTGCTGTACAAGGGATTATAGTAGGACGCATAATCTAAAGAAGCATTAGTAATAAGAATTTAAAATGGGAATCGCACTTATTTGTAAAATTAATTGTATAAATTATACGCATATATCTGTAGAACATATAGAAATAAAATTATGTAACCGATATAAATCCTTTTATTATTAATTTCCCATTTCCCCAAATTGTACAAGCATCGTTATTACATTTAATTAAATTGCAATTTACATATCAAATAAAATTGTTCTTAAAAATTGGATTCGTTCAAAAATAATTTTAAACTATAAATTGCTATGACAGAAAATATGTAGTTTATTTTGAAATGTTGATTTTGATTATAACACGTTCATGCAGGTACATAATACATATTATTTATTAAATTAGTATAGAATTGGAACAAATAAGAAGAATATTAAATACTTAAGTTAATTCTTGTTAATAATTATAATTTAATGGGCGCATAAATAAAAATGCCATTGATATCGTTCAGTAGTCTTTATTCAATTATTTCTTATAACGTTTTATAAAATGTACAAAAGCACGTGTAAGTGAAAAATTAACACCGCAGATTATATTGATATAAAGTTTATTTATTGTTTCTTTTTTTTTTACATTTGTAAGCTCTTGCAGGTTCATTAACCTGCGACTCACCTACATTATGTACGTGTTAAAGTACATAGTCATAATATACAAGCGTCTATTATGTTTTTTTTTGTTTCAAATGTCCCAATTACTGATTACAATTATATAATACATACCTATAATTCGTATCAAGTTTATTTGATAAATATAAAATTAATAATCGCGCGAATATAATAAAATTTCTCTATGTATAAAGTTCGTAATCAATAATTAGGCCACTCATCTTTTGTTTCTTTTCGTATTTTTCATCTTATAGAAATGTACTTTCTATATCTATTCGTGTTCAATCGTCGTTCTGTAAATGAAATAAAACGTACGCATCTTAAACAATATCTTAATTTTAGATTTTGCGCGCATGATGTATATAATGTAATATATATATATATATATATCTCATAATACGTACGCCGGTCAGACTTACATGTATATTCTCCTATAATTACGAAAACACAATGGAGAAATTCAAAGAAATAACTAAGTCGTCGAATGCAATTCGTTCGACAGTTTGAGGCGAAGTATCGAATAAAGTCTTAAATAACTTAAACGTGCGTTGCGATCAGCTGAACGATTTTATCGTTGACTTACTCGCTTATTGTATAAAATATGTCGTTTTCTTGGAAATTTAATACGATCATTAACAATTGTAATTTTATTAAATACAGTCGTCTAAGTAAAGGAATATCGTAATGAAACTATGTTTTATATATACTGTAACAACTAAACTTACTGCATGCACTACTTTACAGTAAGTGTAAATATCTATTTTTATCTTAATATAATATTTTCCAATACTACGAGATTGAATTTCTCTTTTTTCATAAATAAACATAGTAAAAGTTCACCTATCAATAGCAATAGTTCTGTTTTGTACGACATTTAGGTGGTTTCACTCACTAAACCTACCAAATATACATTAACAGTTCTTGTAGTACTGAAAAATGTTCGCTTAAGAATGAAATTAAAAAATACACGTTATAAATTACTTACACGATTCTAAATGCACGAGGAGATTTCCCTTACAATAGTTGACGTATATTTAAGAAACTCTTAAGGCACTATTAATAATTTAGTTAAACTAAATATTTGATTCGACTTTATATTCGATTCAAAGAATCATTATGCTTTAAAGCAATCAAGTATAACTTCTATAGTGACGTCACAAACTTTTGTTTTAAAGAACATTTCTTATGAATCGATAATTATGATCGAATAATTTTAAATTATTCTCTACGATACATTCAAGATATTTTGATAAACATACGTTTTTATAAAATATCGTAACATATTGTAGAGGTATTTAAATTGGGAATGATTAAATATTCATTCTTTTATTAGGCACGGTTCTGTCGAGATAAAATAGCAAATTCTAAAATTCTTAAATCTCATATGCACATTCTCGCATTTAGACTTTCGTAAAATAATCATGTCAACGATTGCAAGGGAAATTGGCAACTCGGCATACGCGCCTTTAAAAAATATGGGCGCGCCTACGAAAATTGGACGGACGTATCTGTGATTGGGGATCAAGACTTAAGAGGTATATAAAGGAAGGCAGAGATAGGCAGAGAGACAAGAGTTAATGTGTCGAAGCACAGAAGAAGTGAAAAAGACTGCGAGTGTCCCCAGAATACTTCGCAAATCGTGAATTCTCGCAAATCTTATATTATGTTATATAAGTCGCGTTGAATTCGCAGTGCAAAATTATTAGTTCGTTTTTAATCTTAGATTGTTAGTTGGAAAAAGTTAGCTAGATAATTATGATACATATCAGGTGTCGCTCGCTTGCCTCGCACGAATTTAATAGCATAATTATATGTATATATCGCGTACGTGCGAGCGCATTTATATATCACATCGAGCGACACTTCGACGACGATAATTGAAAGTCCTGGCAGTGATCAATTATTCTATATACTTTAATATATCTACCATAGTAAAAAAAAGGTTCTATATAAATAATGCATAATATATATCTTTTGTAATATTTTTTTTCATTTATATTCACTTTACTTAACAAGTTTTTCAATATATAAAATAAAATTACTAATTAACCTGTAAGTTAATTGAAAACGCATATTATGTCAACATTCGAGTGACGTGAACTAAATAATTACAAATGTATTCGATAGATGCAGCGACGACATTGGTATTTTTGATAACGATGCTGATGATGTGAAGATATGTAAAGACGCAATGATTTATTTTCATAAATAAATATATTTATTAGCCTAAATAAATTCAAGGAAAGCATCCATCAAAATTGCTTGTTTCATAAAAGAGCTTACTAATATTAACTTTACCAATAAAATGTTTTACGATTGTAAAACATCGGCCGATATCAATGTTATATTAGCGAATAAAGCAAACTACAATGCAAAATAATAAAGTATCTGTAGACAAGGGAAAAAAAAATCGTAAAGTTTGCTACTTCGGCACGGGTAAATTTTCTTGCTCGATAAAAGTCATCAATTCGTGATGAATACTTTCCTCGAGAACCGATAAAGAAGAATGTCTACAATGAGGGAAGCATCGTAAGAAATTTTCAATTCCATTAATCGCAGAGAACTACTTTAGAGATGTCCAATGTCTGCGAGACATCTTTATTAAGAGATCAAAATAACGAACGCGCGGGAAGACAGTCTACCAATCTCAAGTATCCACTACTTTACAAGAGCAGTATCAAAAGTTCATGTATCGATTTCAAGGATGCAACCAGGACTGGATCAATTCATGTTCACAACAGCAGTAAAACCCGCCCGAAAATTAAACTGCTATTCTGATCACTCGTTCTGATTCCCCTGATTGCAACCCCGCGAAAAAACCGAGATCCCGCAGCGATTCGCATAGTCCTAAGAAAAACCGAGTTCATGTCCTCAACTCGAAGTCAATAAAGCCACGCAAATAATGGTTCCATTATATTTAACCTCGCAACATCGCTTGCTGCTTCATAAATTCCTTAAACGTTTAAAGTCACCTTATCGAGTGGTGACACTCGTGTCAACAGCGCTCATCCCGCACAACATGCAAAAAAGCATAAAAAAAAGGGTAATGAACAATGTAAAGACAGTTTGTTCGTTTAGAAAATAGAGAAGCGAAATACGGAAAAAAATCACATAGCCGTCTCGAGTGGTTGGCTCTTACTCCTACCCGCAGTCGACAGCTGAGTCAGCTCGGTAGGCTCGTTGGGTGCAAATGCGTCAAAATTCGTCTCGAGGATGGCCTCGCTCTTGGATCTCAATGGCCTATCCTCGTCGAGATTCGTCTCGAGTAGCGCCTCGCTTCGTGGCCGATCCTCGTAATAATAGTGATGGTGATGTGGATGAGGATGGGGTAGCGTTGCGCTATGCCCGTTGAAGTATTCGGGCACGGGCTCGGAACCCGGTGTCACGGGACTCGCCTCGTAGTGGTTACCATTGACCGCTACGCTGTCGTAGTCGATGGATGAGTTGGTGGTGCGCAGATCGCGCTTCAATTCGCTGATGGAGTCACTTGTGCCGAGGCTCGAATTCAGTGGCAGGGTCGACACGTTGTTGAGGTAGCCCGATGATACGTCCACGTGTTCGCTGCTTGGCGTTGCCACATCCTGTGAGGAATTAGAAGCGGTGACGATTGTATATTTCTTTGTCTTCAGCCAAAATTATTTGAGTATTGCGATTGCCGCAGCAAACGTGCGCATTCGATTTATAAAGTTTATAAGGTGAGAAGTGAGTTAATACCTCTGGTGCAGCAACGCTGTTGGCCTCGGACTGCCAAGCGCTGTTGTTACGCGAGGTGAATGTAGAATGGTTACGGAAGCCCTCGTTCCGATAGGTAAGGTCGTAAGCTGGATTATCGCCGTTAAACTTTTGTCCGGCTCCAGCGGTACTCGTGCCTGGAGAGTAACGAGGATTGTGAGCCTCGTAGACGTCGTAGCAGTGATTGTCCTCGAGAGACGAGTTCAGCTGCGACTTGTCCATCGAGTCGAGACTACCACCGTTGGACATCTTCTTGTAGTCCAGTGAACGGGAGTTCAGCGTATCTGTAGACTGTTTTGTCTGAAAAATCCGGGAATATTTCGTTCTCAGTCTGTTGGATACGCTGTGCACGTATTTAGTCACAAAGAAATTGTACAACATCTCTGATATCACAATCAATATTTATAACATCTATTTTATCATAATGAATACCCATTATAGAATTGTTACAAGTATTTGACAGTATTCATATAGGATCTATTCGAAATATTGCAGAACATCAAATAACGAACATTCAAATATTAAACGGGAGACATAAAAGCCATTTCATGATATATATGCAGGACACGAGTAAAAGCAAAAAAAAAACGGACAGACTAACAAATATAAACCTAAAGCAGGCCAGCAAACATGGGTGACGAACAAATCTAAAGCGCATCACATGAAGTAATTGACGGTGTGTGCTCTAACCTGCATAGGTGGTACCAGAACCACTTTTTTTTCCTTCTTTGGCTGCTTTCGTGATTTATAGGCGGTTAAGTGATGGACAGAGAAGAAAGTTTTGAACGGCAGTTCAGTTTTTTGTTATTTAAAATGGCCCTTTTGGTTATTATATATTATACTAAATCATTAAGAGTGTTCAAAATTGAAGCTCTTTGTTGCTTTAACAAGTTTTCAAAATTTTAACAACAAAGACACACAATGGCAAAGGGTCAAATAATTAATTAAATTTTGGTACATTATTTGAGAATCCTGTTAAATGAAATTCATCCTAATTTCAAATAAAGCATTGCTTGATCTGTAAGTGCGCGATGAATAAAAGAAAATAATGAACTAAATAAAAATTTATATGAATTATGATGATTTAAATATTGACTATATCAACAATGTGTACAGTTGTAAAGTTAAGCAAACTGACAAAGCTGTAGCAAGAAGCAAGTAAAAAGCGGAAACAAATTTTCAACTAACAGAATTCTCGTGAATTCCCGTAATGGATAATCCATTGAATAATTAGTAATTATTGATTATATCGTAATAAGTAAATGAAGCTACTTACAGCTATTGGTTTTCTTCTTTGGTAAGCCAGCTCGGAAAAGCCGGAAGTAGAACCTACTGAACGGAGCGAATGCAATGATTGCCTGATGGAATTTCTTCTTTCAAGTCTTTCAACTTGACGTTTCTTGGATTTCGAGACCCAGAGAGCAATGGCCGCTGCCAATAGTGCTAAAGCAACTGCTATTGCACTCAAAACCCCGACCGCAACTATATCCTTTCTCCAGGAGAGAGGATCGATGTAGATTCTTGGATCTTTAAAAAGACGATTCCATACAGTTGTAACATCGTAATGCATTCTCTCATATTTTTTTTTCTAACAATGTATCTGTATCATCTTACCAATTTCACAAATGAATGGATTTGGCTGACTACAATGATCTATTTCTGTCGTCTGATAAGTAAACATTGTACACCTGTCAACTTTCTCTATCTGTTGAATCCAGACGCGTTCAGAATAATCAAATCGTTCTTGTTGTTTTCGTAAGAATTTCCAAAGTTCAATGTAGTCACCCATGATAAAGGGCATTGAAGCATTTGCAGACTGTAAAAATTATATAAATTTTATTAAAATAAATAGTAAGAATAAGAACATTTATGCGTCAACCATATATAAAACTTACTCTGCAAAAATCTCGAGCAGCAAAAAAGTCCATTGGCGCGCCAATGTATATGTAACAGGTATCACCAACGAGATCCCAAGCAGGTGGACATTTGCCTGTCAGTACCGATTGATTATTCATGTGGTATGGTTGAAATTCGACCTGAAGTAATTCTGGTGAATCGCCGCGATCGCGAATACGTCCTGCCACTGCCAGGGTCTCGTTGTAGCCCCAATAATTGTGCCGAGCATCTACACTCGATCTCCACATCTCCAATTGGCTACAGGAATTAATTATATATTGAATTACTTTGTCAAAAATGTGTTGTGAGTGGAACAGACGAAAAATCGAAGCTTGCGTGAGTGAAGCACGTTTAATGACATGGAAAGCGGAACAAACAGATCAGTTGCTGAAGTATGGACGAATAAACAAAAGTTGTACAGTTTTGCTAGAGTAAAATTATCCTAATTTATAAATATTGAATGCTATATAAAAATTTAATAAATTTTATTATTTGTAAACTATATTAAAATGTATATATATTACTTTCTCTTTGTTAATAAAGTGCGCGAAAAAGAATTACATTCATTAATAAATTGATTAATTTGTGTACTTGATATATTTGTGATAGCGTTATCATTAATGATTACCAAATTAAGACTAGATCACTTTAAATTGATCCTTCACTAAAATTAAATTGTTAACTTTGTGTGCTTTTAAATATATTTGTGGTTAAATTTCTATAAAAAGTTAATGACAGCATTCAAGATGTTTATAATTAAAATTAAGGAATTCATAAAATAGTTAAAACAATATTATGGTAATTTGTGCACTTAATCTATACCTAATAATTATATGTGTATAACGATAACTATTATGACTAACACCAATGGATTTGCTCATTAATCCCAGGCTATTAAAAACTAAAATGCTGGGGCAAAACATATTGCTGGACATTTTTTGCTGTGGAAAGCAATGCAAATCACATGGAAGAAGCACAACTTTCAATAGCCATTTACTTACTTAGTGTACCATTCCGAGTCGACGACGCTGATATTTTTAATAAACGTGCATGCGAGATTTTGTAATATGAAAGGAGAAACAAATCGATAAATTAAGAGACAACTTATGAGGAAAGGCTTAAAGATAATGTAACAAGCTACGATCTATTTAGATGGCGGGTCTACTACTGGTTATACTCAATTTCATCTGAATCAACTTAATGCTATTTAATGAGCTATTAATCACGAATCACTTGTAACAAAGTCATTTACTTACAGGGATCTATTTATCGTCAGCATTTCGTAATCGTTGTCAGGATTGAAGAAAATGTTGTCTACGTATTGCTGACCTGGTGTTCCTGCAACTATAGTACTTCTTCCTTCACGATCTACCGCGTAATTTCTGTAAAGAAAAAAACAATTTTGGTTACTCTCTATTCGTTGCTTGTATCTTTCAAGATTTCATGTCAATATTAGGATCTACTGACTTGTAAAAACCATTATGAGATGTACTCTGATAAATTGGAAGCCGGACTCTTTCAAAACCAGAAATTTCCAGAAGATGTTTACCTAGATTTCCATGCAAGTAATTTAATGTCATATTACTAACGACCTGTTTCAGAATTATGTTATTTTCATAAGATGCGTTGTTCTTGGTGAAATAATTTCTGAATATTGTAACTTCTTGATAAGGGCTACTTTGCCGACCCTCAACGTACCTTTAAAGTAAGCGATTATAAAGTTAATTTCATGTTTCTTGATGTGATAATAAATGAGCATTTTTAATAACTCTGAAATAAATATACTCACAGAGCTGGCTTGTCGTAATTTTCCGCGAAAAGGTTGTTATGAATCCAACCTTTAAGAGAAGTTGCAGAACCACGTGAGTCCGCTCTAATCTTCAGACCACCTTGATTTTTCATGACTAAGTTGTTCTAAAAACAAGTTTAGGAATGATCATCAAGTTATATAAGTTCAAGTGATCAAAAGCTTTAAAAGACATAAAAATGATAAAAAAAAGACTTACTCTAAAGTAAATTGACTGCGTATTTTGAATGTCTAATGAAACTGCTGCATTGCAAGTACTAAAGTTTCCATATAACTTTTCGCAATTATTTACGAATTGATTTCTTTCGAGAGTAATAATTGCATTAACTTCTCCTGCACTAGAATACTTTACAGCACCCTCTTGACACTTTGTAATTACGGAGTGGGATACATTATGCTGAAGATCACGATCTTTAAACAAACATACAATTGTTAGAATTTTTATCAAATACTATAAAAGAATGAAAAAAGAAGTTATTTCTGTCATAGATAAATGGTATGCTTACTAAATCCTATTGCAGAAATGGGTAAAGTGACAACTTCAGCTATGAATCCATGCACATTACTCGCACCAGTAGCGAAAAGTTTTACACTCAGACTTGGACCCTGTGTCCTAAATAATTTTTTCTCCATGTGACTGTTTACGTACAGTTCATCTATTTTCTTAACGGTTATATTGTAAATGTCACCGTCGTAAAGCGTTAAGCTATCCGGTCTGCCTGGTTTTCCAGTGGAGTTGAACAGATTGAACTGTAAAAGCCTGTAAAGAAACCAAGTTTTTTTATATACGATTTATTTACCTTACGATATTAAATAATGCTGATATTAAATTAAATTTACCTGAATCCGAAAGGCTTTGCTCTGTGGCTACTGCGGAAGATTTTGACGCAATTGACCGGATTATTATCGTATTTGTAATAAAGTAGAACGCGTTCTTCGATGGTGATTTCTTTGGTGGTATCACATATATCGACGATACTGAATAAATGGTACGGGATGTTTAAATCTTTTAGCGGTGTGAAGGAACTTTCTTCTGCCTCACGTCCTTCGCCCGTTACCGATAAAATATTTACACCGTTTCCAAGCACATCTTTAATTTGATTGAACAATAGCTCGATCTAGTCACAACAAAGATTTTGAAAAATAATTATTAGATATATATTATATTATGCATATTATATGTGAAATATTGTTTTTAACGTTATATGTTTCTGAATTCTGAAAAAGATTTAGGTACAGAGATGTTTATTGTAAAATGTGAAATAATAGAATGACAATACAAATGTTATCTGTACGTATCTAATTTTCGTGCATTAAAATGAAAAAGTTTAATAATAGAACAAGTACCGTATGCGTGGGCGAGATAATGTTGATCCCATGATACGCGCTCTGGTCGATGCTGACACGAGTTATAGCCGGTGACTTCATGATCGACTGCACCGCGGGTGACCTCTCGTTGTGCAATATACCCGCGCCAGTGATGTTCACGTGCTTAAGTACAGATTCGACTCTACGCACAGTCTCGTGAGTTATGACATCGTGGATGCGATACTCGTACAGGTAATGCTCGAACTCACTGTTTGCGATGCGAACACCGCCCCAATAACTTAAGGAACTATCCAAATTGCGCTGGCCGCAATGAAGGAAGACAAACTTGCCGTCCCACGGACACTCGTAACGGTGACCGAACAGCTGACCGTTTAATCGGATTTGACAATCTTCCAGGCTTTCTTCGTTTCCAGTGCACTGTGTTTATGAACAAATATGTGGTCAATGAAAGTGCATCATCGAACAATTCGTGAAATTTAGCATATGTAAAGATATATTCTTACCTGTAAGGGTTCAGGCCAAGACCATATTCTGGATAAGGATCCAGGATGCAGCTCGTATCTACGATCGCGTGAAACGTATACGTTCAATGGTTCAAAGCCTAATTGACGGCAAGCGACTTGTGCGTTGCGCTCGGTGAAACGAGTATCACAAAGAGGAATCCACTGTAATGTTGTGCGATTGAAATATTCCAAAAATCCTGTTAACAAATATATAGAATATATGTTAAAAGAAAAACTCACCGTTTGAAGAAATGTTTTGAAAAAGGTTTCAACGACAAATCCATAAAGTTAATCAAAAGTATTCGAAATACAAAATTGACTCGTTGTGAACAATTCTCAAATACAATGTATATACATAAAAATAAACCTTACCTTCATTAGTAGAACTTGTGCAATTTTCTTCTTTACACAGACGAATGGTCTCGGTATTCTCAGCGCTTCTCTTCTTCGCAATCGGTATTTCATTTCTATCATGGATTGGTCTCATAATAATTTCATGACCGGGAGCTCCGACAGCCTTCAAAGTTCCAAGGACCAAAATCCCCACGTTCGGAGCGAACTCCATTACAACATCAGGAAAGATGTGAAGGGTAGCATCGGGCATTACGGTAATATCCGAGTGAATGATATAGGGCCGAGCACGCGGATAGAGCGACAAATTGTCGACGATGCGTCCGCCGAGTTTGTTTAAATCAATCTCGGATATGGGCTCCCAAGATGCTGATATCGATGAATCCAATGAGTCCGATACTAAGTAAGGACGGAAATTAGCTACTGCGTGATCGTTCCAGTCATCGAAGTCGAAAATTCGCTGCCTGATCTCAAGATCACCGGCAGTTCCCCACCAGTTCTCGGTGACATCGACCTTGTTGTTGATTTTCGCGGTCCTGATTCCAGCAAGCAGCTCGTAATCCAGAGAATTCTCGCCAAACAAATTTCTGCTTACGCGCACCTTCTGGATACCGTGAAAGCCTACGACGTAGGTCGGAGTGTCGAACATTTGATGGATGCCACGATTGGCCAATACGCCGCGACTGTTCTGCTTGACTTCATTGTACATGAATCTCGCGTCTACTTCGCCCATGATCTCCGATTGACTGTCGGCCTTGAATTCCACCATGAATGAGCCGGTATTGCGCTCTATCCGATTCTCAATTATTTTCATTCGCTTCTCCATACCGCGGATGGATATTAATCCGGTTTTGCAACGATTGCCGTCGAAACGATTGCGGGACATGTTGAAGCTTGCATAGTGGCCATCGATAACGAAGCCAAACTGCTCGTTCCCTTGCCACGTATTGTTGTCCATGAAGATGGAGTGGGTGAAGTTTTCGTTATACTGCCAGACGTAGGGCAGAGATACCTCGAAACCCCCAGCTTGGTTGCGCTCGATCGTGCTATCTTTTACGACCCAGTGAAAGAGATTATTCGACTGGCGCATGTCTCGACTGAATTGAATTATTCCACGGCCATTGTCTGTGATCAGACTATAAAAAAGAACATGGATGTTAAAACCTTAATATAATTACGATAATAAGTATTGTATAAAAAGTTTAAATCAATTTACCTGTTGTTAACATGAATTGAAATTTCCGAAATGTTGGAATTAAATACGTTCCAATGAGGGGAATTAACATAGATTGCTTCCTCGTGATTGTGCGAAACCTCGCAATTAACAAGTTGTATCGACTCATTTGCTTTGCGTAGGTAGTGGTCGCCGCACTCGTCGAGATAACGATTGTAATAAGAAGCATGTATTCCTTTTCCGTTACCGCGAATTTTGGTATTAGAGACCCGCAGAGTTGGAATCGGACCTCGAACTACCCGGTTTTTAACATCCTGCGTAAGCAAAAGAAAACAAAAATACAAACATAAGTTTTACAGTTGATTTTCACCGATGAAAATTAAATATAGGTCGCAATTGAATGCAATAAAAAACTTACTTGTTTGGGAGCTGGAAGTGCAGTAAGCACAATAACGGTACCGCCTAAAGCATTGTCACCGCTGTGGTACTCAAACACAACGATGTATGAGCTCGAGGTAACCGGAAATGCTGCGAGATCTCTTTTCACATGCCACGAATTTCCGCGCTGTTTAATATTTCTCGAGTCGTGTAGAATTATTAGTTCGGTACTTCTGTTGTGTATTGGATTTAATAGCTGGATTCCAATTACATAGCCCGGGGTACACTGAAAGCAAAAGGATCGATCATCATCAATCATCCGTTGCAGTAATTTAACTTATGATATACACGTAAAGCCAAACTATCGAATCTTTAGATTGTTTGCAGTGTAAGCAAATATCAATGTGTAGGAACTCACTGTAATATGATGGAAGCGGTCGACGGGTTCGCCAGAGACCTTGGAGGTGACTAAGTACTTGGTCTCGCCCATCGCGAGCTCTATGTCGGAGCCATGCTCCGGTACAATGATCGGATCGTAGGTGTAGTCAAGGGACGTATCCGGCGAGCTAATGAACCAGCCTGCGAATTCTCTCTGCTGAAACGCAGAGAGCGCGGGGTTATGCCGGATGCCTGCGATCTTGTTGTTCTCCAGTCTTGAGCTCGCGACGCGCAGTCCCAGCTGCTTGAAACTCGTGCCGCTCCCCCGATTGTTGGAGAAGTCGCTGTTGCGCACCGTGTTCACTGCGTCCGCCGAGTAGATGTCCGAGTAGAGTACGCCCAGGCCGTCCTGCAGGTTGTTGACCACCTTCACGCCCTCGAGCGAATGACGGGCAAAGTCTATTTGCAGGGCCGGCTTGAAAGAACTGGTAGTGTAGTCCAGCAATCCCGCCCTCTCGATGGTCACGTATTGGAGATCGCTCCGAAGCGCGAGCGGACCCAGTCTTAGACCGGCCCAGGCAGCTTCTGTGCACCTCACGCCGACGTCGTTCTCGTGTGTGCACGAGTTCTCGAACTCGTCCATGGTTTCGGCCTTGCATCTCGAGACGTCTATATCGTCTTCGGTGCATTGAACATTGCTGAGCATAATTTTCTCGTTTGTGCCAGCGCTCGGTATCTGAGATCGCTCCATGAACCAGTTGTCGGGATCGAGGGTCAGGCCTAGTTGGTGACAGACCAGAGCCGCGTCGCGCATGGTCCAACCGTAATTGCAGACAGTGCCCCATTTATTATCGCCCACTCTCACCTAAAGATTTGGATTTTTTTTTTCCATTAGATGTATTGAATTTGTTTATGAACTGGTACTACTTGAAGAAAGATTTGAATTTCTTACCTGCAATCTACCTTCGTGACTAGTTCTCCCCCCTAACAACCTGACAGGGACTTTGCTGTTCTCATCTACTGCGGACATCTGTATTTGATCGTTTGTCCCGCCGTCTAGTTCCATTGTGGTTTCGTTATCGGCGGACGTGACAACGATCTCCTCCTTGAGGGTCATTAAAATATTGCTTGGTCCGGTTCCGTGCGCTACGAGTTTACCCGCGACCATTATGCCAACCGCAGGTGGGAAGCGCAATGTAACTCCTGGCTGGAGTATCAATTTACCGCCAGGCCTAACGTTGATGTCTCGTTTAACTACATATTCGCCCGCCTGCAGGGTCTCCTGACCGTCGACTTCACCGCCTACTATATTCGTTCCCGGGGCTAGGAAGCGTGGTACAAATGTCGGATTGGGGTTTATTGTATTTGTGGCCGGGTTGCTGCTATGCAGAAGGTATGGCATGTATTCGATTTTCGCTAAGTTGTATCTGTCCTTTCTGGAAAGAGGGAGACATTTACATTGTATTATAGAATATCAACTTTATAATTGATCATGAACAGTCATTGTTTAAGAGCTTATATATACCTATGAAAGAGTCTCTCGAATATTTCCGGTTGTTCGCTCGAACCCAACCAGTTGTAGGTGCAATTAATTATTTTGCTTTGGTCTTCCAGATGCGAGCCAATCTCGTAGGTCGATTCCGGATTGTGCAAGATATTCCGAAAAATCTTGGCATTGCTCGACGATACGACGACCACAGCCGAGACTCGAGATCTCGGGATCAGCCTTGAACCTTGTACATCGCCATTATCGAACGGCTCTCTCGCTCTGTTATCTCGTAAGAAATTGCGGGTAAACAGAAGATGCTGAACATCACTGTAAGGCGAGAGACCTAGACTGGCAACGAAAAAGCCTCGATTATCGTAAAACTCGTTATGTTGAATGAGAAGTTCGACTGGAAGGATGTTGAACTCCTCTAATAAAGGATTGCGCACAAGGATGCCACCGTAGCTATGCTCCCGGAAATGATTGTACTCGATTACACCTTCCATGTTGAGAGCCGGGCTAAGTTTGATGCCCAACTTGGAGTTTTGAACGAATATATTGTGGCCGATCTGAAGTTTAAGAACCCCCTGCTTGTAGTGCCAGCTAGATTCAATTTGAACTGCTGTCTCACTGCTGCTATTAAACCAGTTACCGGTTACGTTTACATAAGAATTACCAGTAGCGTTACCCACCTGCAAACGAAATTATTGATTAATTTTGGAATTGCATATAATTAAAAGCATTATTGTAATTATTTGCGTGACGCGGATACGCAAATTATTGTCGAACAAACAGTTTGAAAGCTCGGAGCTTTTAATGGAATTATGCAAATTTTAATTATTGCGTGGTAAAATATTTGTAAATCCCGTATCAATAGTAAATATAAGAAAAAAAAATATCACTTATCATAATGTATAATACGAGTAGAAAGAACTTACCAATATGCCTATATCTCGATTTCGGAAAATCTCCGAGTACTCGACTACGGTGGTCTGGTTGAAGTATAAATACTCGGTGGACGAGCTGTCGTTGAGCCAAACCGCAAAACCGTATCCCCGATTCGATGAAATGCTGGTTCTCGATACATTGCGACTGCCGCCGGTGACGGTGATGTTGACACCGTCGCCCCTGTTGAAGGCGATTCGACTGCCCGTAACGTTGACATCGGGAGCGCCGCCCAACACGTGAACACCGGCTACGTGTCGATTGTTCGAGACCGAGGTATCATCTATGTGCAGTACGGAACGCAGTTTTTCCGCTGCTATGCCACGTCCATTGTTGTCTGCTATTGTGCTGCTGGTCACGTTTAAGTCGTATGCTTTTTCTGTGTGGACAAAAATGTGCATTCATCTTATTTTACGAGGCGAGAAAGCAAAACGAAAAAGTAAAAAAAAATAACGTCTTATTGTAAAGAAGAGTAATAGGTGCGAACGGAATAAAGCAAATGAACTTACTGTAGCCTGACGTGAGGCGAAGAAAGGCAACCATTGACGTTCGAGCTTCCGCTAGAAATTTAATGTACAAATTTTGCCTGGTAGTGGATACACTTTGTGGCAATGTTCCATTTCTCACGCTGACGCGTGCCAATAATTTCTCCGCGGTGCTTATCCCATCGTAGACTTCTATGACAGCACTGTCGTTTCGGTCAGTCTTCATTTGTAAAAAGTGCACAGTCAGAACGTGCCCCGGTCTTGTGAAAATGTGCTGCAACGTCAATTTACATAGTATCATTAATCTTATTCAATATGTATATCCATTATAAGAGACGTATCGACAGATATGCGGGCATGCACTTAATCACCAAATTTTTGTCTAATATAGGGTAACATCTGTTCAAAATTGGTATTTTCAAATGAAGAAAGTCGTTGCGACGACGTGACTCAATCATCATCGTAGTATATTAAATTATTCAAAGTTAAATATATCGTTATTTGGGGTGAATTTTCAAAGTATCACCGGGTATCTCACCTGCGGGCATCGCTTCTGGTTGGGAGCGTATTTGCTCTGTCCGAGTGATATCGTTACGGGGAAGGTTTGACTAGCCGTCGTGGGAAAAGTGCAGAGGTCATAAACATCCGCCCGATCGGCCTTGTCGTCCGGTCGCTCGTCGTGATGTACGTACTTGATCCCGTCTGCCTCATTGTCAACGATCATGCAGTTGTGTATGTGAGCTTGGCCGGTGGAGCTGTTCATGTATATACCATAACCTGCGATAACAGCATTTATCAAATTCCTTTCTTTCTAACACCGCGTATATACTTCAAAAATGTATTATTTGCGAAAAGAACTATATGTGCAATCTTCGAATTAAAACAAGTATAAATCATAAAGTGCAATTGTAAATAAAAATAATAATCGGTTTGACAAATGGAATGACTACTTGATTATGCGCGCTAAACCATCAACTCACAAAGTCATTGAAGCGCAGTTGCGAAAATGTCAGTTATTCCGTTAGTTAATAGAAAATAGTTAAAATTACCTTTATTGCTCTGGATGGTACAGTTTGAAATAACAATGGGTGCGTCGGGAACAGTTACATTAATTCCGGTAAATGCTGAAGCAATAATAGAGATCGATTCCATTCGCGGCGGAACACCTTCGACGTGTAAAGCGGAGGTGACGTTGAATTCACGCCCAGTTCCTGCGTGTCTGCAATGTAAAGAAATGGAAAGCCATCGTTAATAAAGATTAATAAAAAACTGCGGCATGCTCACTTAGTTAACACTTTACTAACTACTTTATTCCTCATAGATGATCGAAAAAGAAAATGAGTTGTAAACTTGCACATTCATGCTGTCGTGATGCGCACTCATTCTTTCTCAGTAAATAGACACATCAATTTCAACTCTGACAGTAGATTGATCTTTTCAAAAAATTTCATCGTAAAAATCAATCGCTATCAGGACTATTGACTATATGTTTCATTTGATTATACAAAAGTTAAGTTTAAAGTGCGCACGTATAAGCAAACATAACACTCACCTAATTTCCACGTGTTTAAGAATTGACTTAGATCTGCGCACATATAGAGTATTTTCCTGTATAAGCGGTCTATCGAAATGAGCAGCTTCGAATCTCAATCCTCTCCAATGCTTAATTGCACCAGTCGCACCGTCGTGGTATGGCGAACATGCTATACCTAAATCTGGGTGGTAATCTGAAAATCAAAATTCACGATTTAATTAATCCGATAAATAATACTGTTAAAATCGTTTAACTACAAGAAACTTAAATTAAAAGTGAATTTAGTCATTTTTATTTACTCTTACACTATAAAGATGTGATATAATTGAATTTAGATTGTTAATAGATAATATGAAAAAAAAATTTCAATCAAATCAAAATTAAATCTGTACTAAAAGTATATTAATTAAAATTGTTTATGTTTATTTAGCTGGTACAATTTTTCAAGAAATACACGTCAAATAAAACATCAAGTTGAATTTTATATACTTGAATTTAATTGGCGCAATATCTTTAATAATAATCGTACATTATATTCGAAATTCAAAGTAATATAACAAGTTCTCGTGATCCTGCAACCGCATTGGAAAAGCAACACAGCTGTTACAAATTTCAATCTACAGTCCGATAAAAGAAAAAGGACTCCAATAGCCACATAATCCAAGCATATACGTAAGCACACGGTGATAAAATCGAGCGTAATAAGCCGATCCTCGATACACGACGGCCTAATATGTTACTCGTCTCGGCATCGCATACTTACGCGCATTTATAAAGAGATGAAAAATCAACTTACCGCAAACTCCGGCACCGAGCATCCTGTTAGGCCAGCGGCCGCAACTTTGCAGGGAGGACTCGGTGCCGCGGCATTGAGGCTGCTCGTAGAGCAAACGCGGCCTCGCCGGCCACTGCCTGTCTATCCAACTCCACCAGCGGCCGCCCTGATAGCCGAGCTCCCGGCATGCTGTTTCTAAATCGGCTCGAGTCCAACTGCCAACCGATCGAATACAAATGTTATAGGGTGTTTTTTTTTTTTAGTTTACGGCGCTCGAATGGTAGTCGATGTGTTCCGTGTCGTTATATTTGGAGGATATACGTTACTCGCTGCGTTAGAATTGTTAATAGATTATAGCAATGATGGTAACTGGTGCGAAGCGATATTTCGATTTGGAAAATTTCAATCGAACTGTTTGTCACGATTTTGATCCTATTTCTGTTAGTCCTTCAAATCGTTATTTGGAACTTTAACCATTAATTAATAATTATTATTAACGATACAATCTAAGCAATGAATGTGTGTATATACAAAAAAAGTATTTCGTCATTTATTTAAAATTTGTTTCGTGTAAATATTTAAAAAGCTTATTTGTATAAATTATAATTTACTTTTATTGGTATATAGAAGTAAAAAAACTTATCCGTCAAAGTTTTATGAATTTGTAAAGTAAACAAAGCAACTTTAATTTAAATTAAAGAACATAATAATTTACTTTTACGAAAAATATTCCCTTGCAACAAATATTCTCAATGAAATAAGCCCAGCTAAATTCCAAATCGAAACCATCCGAGTAACACGACCGATATATAGAACCAAATACGTCCCGGTATCGAATTCCGCAAATCGTCCTACGACAGTATATTCAGGACAACAACACACACCCAAACAAATCGAGCGAATCGTCAATTAAATACGAGACGGATCTATAAATAGCCGTCGCGAAGTCTCGCATCGATAGCTAATCAGACTCGCTCGTGTACACAACGCATACCTTCCGAAGCGATCGCAGTAAAAAAGAAAAATAAAAAAAAGCTGGTGTATATATATATATATATATAAGTACTCACTTTCTCGAGTTGGTGCAGACCGATCTCCATTCTCCCTTGTGCAAGATCTGGAGTCTTCCCTCGAGTGGACTGGGACCATCGACGAGGCGAACCGTCCGAGGCTCCGTCCGACCGGGCGGACCCTCCGCGCTCGTCAGCACGATCGGCCGGCTCTCCTCCCCCTATATGCGCAGAGAACAAGAATCAAGCCGATTAATTTTCCAGACCTTTATAATTATCTCTCGTAATATTTTAAAGCTTACAATCGCGCGCTACCGAGAGGACGAGACTTGAGACAATTGTTGGTATATATATATTGAAATTGGTGTATATAGAATGAATGGGATTGGAAAATAATACATATTGTTAAATTATTAAATCCTTCTACTCATACTATTTAAATAAATTTAATAATTAAAATGCTTATGATATATTGATGAAACCCTATTGGAATAGTTGACCAAAATGAAATTGATGAATATTACGTTGATTGTTCCAATAAATATTACGCCACTTTTTAAATATTCGATGATCAAGTACTTTAACGACAAATGAAACTCGAACGAAAGCGAAATGCGAAATGAAAATATATCCAACGGTTCTTAAAGAGTGCATTTAGTATATAAGAAAATAACAAGTAACTCGAAGCCTTGACCGATTGGAAAAACAATCAATAGGGATAACGCGTTCTAATACAAGAAAGTAGGAAGAAAGGGAATCTTGACACGAGGATCTTACCTTACTCGCAACTGTGACTAGACTGACGCGAGCTCAATGATTCCCGCTCGGTTTATATAAACTCGCCTCCGGCAACCAGAAAAACCCGCACACGTGCTACGTACGCGACTGGGGATATGATGGAAGGGGAAATAATCGAATATGACTAAGTATAATATACGAAATTTATATAGACCTTCTGAATTAAATCATGAGAATCAAAATTTTATGAAAATATATAAATATATTACAAATGTAATTTTGTCATTGTTAATAAAAAATATATGTAAAAGTATTGCATGAAATTGAAAGGTAATTTCATTTACGGTATTCAATTTTGTTAGCAAAGAAAAATATAGAAATATAGTTTAGCAACAAATGCAATTACATTGAGAGCATAATAAATATTTCTAAATTTACAACAAATGTCTAATTAAATAGAACACCAAGTCCATAATTAAAAAATATTCACGTAATCCATTTTATATGTTTGTTATACTTGAACTTTCATAACTGCTTACATAAATAATTGTCCACTCATAACAGTAAAATTGACGTGATTGTTTTAGTTGTAAAAAAAAAATTTGTTGCATAAAAAATAAATGACGTTTCCTACTTAAAAACTCTGAATCATCAGGGAATGACTATGTCTCCAAAGTCATCGCATCTCTCGCAAACTGTTACTATTATAATGGATGATGCATTCAATGCGGCGCTAAAAATGAATTTTTCTTTTAGCTCTGCCGTTTCAAACATGAATGGTACTTTCAATAATATTATAGCACTGTTTGGAAAATATTGTAGCACCTTTAATAACATGGAGCAGCAGTGTATTTTCAATTCTTCTACATCGGTATGCATACAGTGTAGTGATAGATGTACGTACTAGATCGAATGGCTTATTGGAAGTGCAGGAAAAAGACGTGAAATTCATCTGTTTCGAGGAAAATTATTAAGCGAAGTAGGAAACATTTGATGCCAAGTGAATAGTCATCCTAAGTATATATACAGCTATACAAAAAATTAGCATTATCTTTTAATATATAAACATGCCAATAATGTGTTTTTTTTTTCATATTCGAATGCATATGGTAAATTTTCATTAGTGGCTATACAAGAGATGTTTATATACAACAGACGAGGTAATCCATTGATTCAATCGGAATTTCTTAAATAATTATGCATATTCATATGGAATTTAATAATAATCAAGAAACGCTTGTAAATCCAATTCAAAATCATAACCGATCAGTAAATCTAATCGTCTCTATAATTCCATTCAAACAAGATTCGGATCTCGTACATATAACTCGATAAGGGCTTGCAAGATTAACCGGGCGGCGGTAGGTCGCAGCAAAGGGTTAACGCGCGTGGCGCAGGGAATTAAGTATTGCTCGTTGATCTGTGACCCGAAATGCAGAGGCGGCAAGAGTTGAATCACCCATTCATGATGCGCTCGACTCTCTCTCTCTCTCCCTTTCTGGCTTCTCTCCACACACACACATGTACGTACATACTTCCCAGTTTTTTTTTAACGAACGAATTAGACAAGGCTGAATCTTCCGTCGTCGTGCTGTCAGAGCCTAATTGATTAATTGCGCGGAATTCATCTGAGAAAGTGAACGAGTGTACGCGTGTGTGCGCGTGTCTGAGTAAGGAGCCACGGCGCCTTTTCTTCCGGCGCGTCATGTGGCGGCGGCAGGAAGGAATCGCTCCCAATGTTTACCATGTCGACTAACGCCTGTTTAGTCATTTCTATTGTTTTTATTTGCTCCGCTGCTGATCGCGAGCAGCTGATGCCCTCGTGTCGTATGCAAGATCTCGAGAGAGAGAGAGAGAGAGAGAGAG
>UELV01135514.1:0-16375 GCA_900490015.1 Megastigmus stigmatizans | reverse complement strand
CGGTGTATTACTAGATTCTAAGCTCTCGTGGAGACCCCATGTAGATGCTCTAACGAAAAAGTTTAATCGTATATTTTATAGTCTTCGTTTTTTCCGGAAGTATACCACCGAGGTGTTGCGTAGGAGGCTTGCTGAGGCGCTGCTGTTCCCTCACCTAGACTACAGTTCGGTAGTATTGCTGGATGCTTCTCAGGAAATACGAAACCGACTGCAGGTGTTACAGAACTCATGTGTTCGTTACGTGGTGGGTCTTAGGAGGGACGATCACGTCACTCCTCATCGAAAGGCCCTGGGCTGGCTGCGCACTGATACAAGAAGGCAGTATTTCATGGCGGTACTTATGTACAAAATCATACGCATGCATCTCCCAGACTAGCTACGGTGCCTTTTCTCTAAATATGTACCCTGGGGCCCCCAGAGGGGATTGAAAAAAGAACTCGCTCCTCCCCTGATGCGCACTGAGACTGGAAAGCGATCTTTCCAAGTTCAAGTTGCGCATTTTTGGAATTCATTGCCTGCTGAGGTTAGGAACCTTCCTTTCCTCAGTAAGTTTAAGAACGCAGTTAAGGGGTACCTCTTCGAACTCGATTAACATTTCTATTTGTTAATTTACTACATGCCGTCCCATATACACCTTTCTTTTATTGGTATAAGTGTATTTAAGGGATGAGTGAGAAAAGTAAATGATACATTTGTGGTGTGAATGTATTTAATTTTAGCTCCTTGACTGATAGATATTAAGACGCTCTTATATTTTAATTTATTTGCTTTTAACAAATTGTTTTATACTAACTGCGCACTGTGATATTACTATTAATTATAAGACTGACTGACTGTGATAATTCTCTAGTATTTAAGATTCTGTAATTGCGACTGTGATATCACTGACGAATAAGTGTGCAATATTTTATTTTTATTTTATTTCATTTTAATCGATTTAATTTTGTATTATTATATTTTTATACAATTTTTATAAGAAACTTGCAAATAAATTCATATCTATCTATCTATCTATCTCTCTCTCTCTGGTTTGGCGGTTGGTGTATCGTCTTGTTACTGTTTCCCACGGTTCTGGCAAAGTCAACGACGCTTTTTCGCCTTGAAGGACGTAAGCGTGACAGTCTCACCGTTCGATGCTAGGCTGCTCATGGCATTGGAGGTGGGCTGTTTTTTGGCAGTGAAAGTGAGTACTCATTATATTTTTCTCGACCCTCTTAAATTTTTAGGTTAGGCCTTGAGCTCAGTCACGCTTACATTTTTTTGTCGAAAACTGGCAGTCCAGTCCAAAATTTCCCTTTTAAAGGTTGGCTATTTACTGTCTCAATTTTCGCTGCGTCTTTCACCGCACTGACTAGCGCCTGCGCAGTTTTCGCACAGGTTTCATGCATCGCAGCCTTTTCGCCCTCTTTGTAAACTTTTCTGCATGATCGACTTTCCTGTATTTTTGTATTCTCATTGCGGTTATTAGATGACACCAGACACATCTTGTTGCGAGAGCCCCCGCTAGGTGGCGACGGCCAATTCCTTAACACGCGTGAGACAGGGCATGAAACCGTTTATACTTATGACCGCGTCAGCTAACTCCATGCTGGGAAATATTCTACATTTTTCTGCAATTTTGTGCTATATCAGCCATGCAGCAATAAGCACTCTTACAGGGGCTGTAATAAATTTATACCTCGTAGAGTGGATACGTGAAGTATTGACTAATGGTATCCCTCAGTCCCACCAATATCACTTTTTCGTGGGTTTCATTATGTTCTTCTTTTCGTTATGATAAAGAAGCAGCCCGCCAAGTGCCGTATTGGTTACAAACCAGTCACTAGACAAACGGGTCAAGCGTTGCCTTGCATCGGCTGCAATAAACTAGTACACTCGGACCGTTGCTCGTCGGATATACTGGTGTCATGGAGAGGTGTGCATTGCTGTGCCCGAGTTCTGCATGATCTGCGCCCCTCAGCCAATCGCGTGTACCCCGTGTCTCATTGTCAGTGTCATCCTGTGAGTCGGTCCTTCTCTCATCTAACGTGGTTCTCGAGGTCACATTTACGGCTGCCAGTGGCTCGGCGAAGAGGCTTGGTTCGCCCATCTCTCCTTGTCTTGCATAGGCTTCTAAGCAGTACTGTTGGAATTCAATCTCGAGCGAGTCCGAGACCGATTCTCCGTGCGGCAGCTCTCAATCGGATTCAAAATTGGCCTTTTCTGCAGCTTCTGCGACTATTATGGGGGATGCGCCGCCAGCGTGGTTCTCCACATGGGCGACGGCTCACGGCTCCACGATCTCGACCATCCAGCGCGATATGGAAAACCTTCAACGCGGCATGAACAAGCTGAATACTCAACTCAGAGCGGACTCTCATGTCGCGTGTTGTGGCCCTCGAAAATGCCAAGGCATCACGAGGCTCGCAAACTACAGCGGGTGAAAACGCAAAACGCTTGCGAGGTGCTCATCACGGGCATACCTCGCACAGTGTCACTGAACGACACTCCCGCGGCTGAATTATCGACTGCGGTCTCAAATACGGGTGCATCCGTGGTCTGTGGTCTTGTATTGCGTCTTTCCTCCCTAGGCGCGCGCGACTTGGTGATCTCTTGGGCGGCAAATCTAAAGGGTCGGCATTGGGAGGAGATCTTGGGCGAGGGCGGTGGATCGGCTCTCTTTCTACGAGCACTCTGTCCGAAAAGCATTCATTCCTGCTCCTCGGTAAAGCCTACGAGGCTCAAATAAAATTAAATTACGCCAGACCCTCCGTTCGGAATCTCATCCTGCACATCAGGGCATCGCCCTCTAGTCCTCTCATAGCAGTTTTCAATGAGGCAGATTTGGCAGCTCTTCAGCCGACCCCTCGTAACTCGTGAAGAGTAGCGAAAATGTCGCTTTCGCCGCGTGCTGCTCATACATCTTCAACATTAGTAGTTCACTCTCAGCAACCGAGAGATCCTCGGCCTTTTATAAATTGTGATTTACTGAATGTTTTTTATATTAATGTAAATAAACTAAAATCAAATTTCACACTCATCGAGGCGTACGTCGCGGACACTGCGTGTGATATTTTAGCCACTACCGAGACGTTCCTCAGCAACCTTGATTCCGACGCCGTAATTCATTTACCCGGCTACAATTGCTTTTGAAACGACAGAGTTTTGGTTATACGTGCCCTTTTTCAAGTTAAGATCCTAGCTTCGTCCGAGCCACTCTTTACAAATTCTCCCGAATTTCTCATATCGCAGCTCACCCATGGAAATAAAACTCTTTTTTTGCGGTTGTTTTCAGGCGCCCTCGAGCGGCCTACCCAGATCAGTTTTTTAATACCATGTCTATTCTTTTATCTACCTACACTAATGTACACTAATTATCATGGGGAACTTTAACTGTAATATGATGCCGCTTTTCGACACATGCATGACCTCATCCGTACTCTCTCACTATACTTGGTTCCTTCTGAACCCACTCATCATGCCATTAGTCACAACCATGTGTCCTACACTTGGTTGAACCTTTTTATTATACATTACTCTGCAGCCGTTTTATCCTATCAAAAATCACCGTCACCGCTCATCGAGGGGCGTGACATCATTAGTATGAGTTTTAAATTTTCTGCCCCATCTCACTCGCAAAAATCAATTTGAAGCGCATCCACTCTGACAGACTTCTAAATTCCCTCAGCACGCACTTTAATAGCGCCTTTGCGGCAGATTCGATTGATTTAAATGTTCAAAACTCCACGAACTGTCTCGTCCCCTTAAACTTCACTGTACCTGTTTCTAGTTTTAATTTTAATAAGCTTACTAGACACTGCTCCGGTTTGTGAAGTCTCGATTTCGTCTACAAAGAAGCCGTGGGTCTCAGGCGCAATCCGTGATTTAATGAGGGATCGAGATAGATGCCATCGTATGGCCAAGCGATCGGGTGCGATCGCAGATTATCTGCGCTTCAAAGCGCTTCGCAGCGCGGTTTCTAATAGACTAGGTACCGCGAAAAACATTTATCTCGCCGACAAGCTTGACAGGGCGCCGGATGCAACGGCTAAGTGGCGCGAGGTGAGGCGCATGGGGTCTGTGGCTGCGTGCGAGCATCGCCTTGCAGCTGCATTTCGTGTGCGGACCTAAATCACTACTACGCGAGCATTACTCCTCACCTTGCCCCGCTCTCGCCTGAGTCTTTCGAGCGACTCCTATTGACCATGCGCGAGTCAGCTCCTTCAGAGACTGCAAACTTCTTTTGTTTTTCCGCGGTGTCACAGCAGATTGTCCTGCGCGCTATAAACGGGTCTGCTTCTCACTCGATAGGACCAGACGGCATTTCTCAAATGCTGAAGCGTATGCCTCCCACTCTTGTTGCGCTCATTACAGCCATTTTCAAACACTCACTCGAGTCCTCTTCTTTTCCCGCATTATGGAGGCGAGCCTTTCTCGCACCCCTCGCAAAGAAGGCTGCTATGAAGGTCACAGACGCTTCGCAGGGGAGCTTTCTCAGCCCTTTTCATAGTGTTTATCAACGACCTTCCCTGAGTGTTGAGCGTGTCAGAGCACATGATCTTTGCTGACGATACCCAGATCTACCACTCTTTTCCACCAGCCGAACTGCGCGAGGGTATCGAGAAGATCACTCGTGACGCAAGTGCTGTGGCTGCTTGGGCTACCGAGAATGGCCTTCCTCTGAACCTCGGTAAGATCAAGGTTATGCTTTTGGGAAGCGATGCCTTCATCTCTCACATGGACCTCGAAAGCATACTAAATGTTCATATCCCATACGCTTCCCCAATCTTGATGTCCTCATTACCCCCACTCTCAACTGGGCACCCCATATAAATCAACACTTAGGCCGTGTCTTTGGCACCCTGCTCTCCCTGCGAACCTACCGCCATTCACTCTCCTTCTCACTCAAAAAGAACCTAGTTGAGAGCCTGGTTTTCCCTCATTTCGATTTTGCCTGTGCTGTCTACCATGACGTAAACAAAACTTTTAGTACCAAGATTGAGCGAGCTCTTAATGCGTGCGTGCGTTTCGTTTTTGGTAGCATTCCTTGACGTGGACATGTTACACAGCACCGCAGTAGCCTAGGCTGGCTCTCTGCTGCCAGGTGCCGTGAGCTCTTCATAGGCTCACTGGCGTTTAACATCATGGCTCACCGCAACCCAGCCTATCTGGCCTCTAAGATCCAGCGTATGAACGTTGATGTATACGCTCGCTCCTCAAGCCGTCTGCCCCCAGACTCCTCACTTTTGCAGCTCCAAGGACGGAAGCCTGTCGACGTTCTTTCAAAATCACGGCCCCAACATCATGAACACATTCATGCCACCGCCCTTCAACACCATCAATGTCGCGAGGGACAAGGCCGACCTACGCGATGAGCTGCTACAACGTGACCGAGACGACAGGGGTCAGCGGGTATTGAACGAGGGCCTCCAATGACCGTTACTACCATAGGCTGCAGAGAATGCACTGGGCTGCTCTATCACCATGGTACTGGAGTGCGACGTCCTTGGAATTAGCTTATTTTATCAAGAGCTACAAGATGCTATTCCGATTAAAATGTTTTTATTGAATTCTTTTTTAAATTTCTTTGAGAGCATATTTTTATTTTTTAATTTTTAATTTTTGTTATGGTTTTTATATTATACGTTATTGAGAGTAAACACGTGTAGAGAGTGTATGCTTGGAAAAATAAAGTAGAAAGTGAATTTAGAGGAAAAGTTGAGTGTGAGTAAGCAAAATAATGGAAAGCGTAATAAAAGCTTCGGTTTTAGAAGAGTTGGGAAAGAAAGACAAAGGCAATAGAAAAAGAGAACAAGGTACAAAGAAAACTCAGAACAGAAAAGTGAGGTTAGAAAGGACTAGAGAAATGAGGGTGAGGGAGATTGGAGATTGAGAAATGGGATATATAGAATATTAGAGGTAATAAAAAGAGAAATAATGAAAGGAAGAGACTCAAGGGGGAAAATAAAAAAGGCAAGGAAAATATTGGAAGACGTACTAAAGGAAATACAAGAAGACAGACAGGAGATAAAAGAGTGTATGGAGGAGTGCACGAAAAGGAATAACAAATCGACAAAGGAGATACGGGAAAAGGTAAAAAAATGCCAGAAAGAAATGGAAAAGCTAAAGCAAAATTGGGAAGGACACGAGACCAGGTGCAAAATGGAACGGAAAAATGAAGACAAAATAGAGGTAGACGAAAGGTTGGAGGACATGGAAGAAAGGATGGAGGGCTTGGAAGAAAGGACGGAAAATTGCAAGAAACTAACAGAAGAATATGATTGAAAAAGGATTAAAAATAATGTAATTATAACAGGGATTGAAGATTGGGACGACGAGAGTGAGAGAGAAGGACAAGTCGAAAGGTGGTTTGAAGAAAAGATAGGAATTAATTCGAAAATAAAAAGAGTATGGAAAATAAGGTCAAAGAAAAGTATGATAGGAATAGAATGTGAAAGCTGGAGCGAAAAAATGAAAATTATGGTGAATAAAAAAAATTTAAGAGGAACCAGGGTATAGAAGGGGACCTAGCAAAACAGGAAAGAGAAATGCAGAGGAGAATTAGAGAAAAGAAAAAAATTGTGATTGAAGCAATGAGCATATCATAAAAGTAGCATACGGAAAGCTATACGTTCGAGAGGATATTTTGGTATGGGATGAAGAGGAATAAGGTTTAATCAGGGTTAATGAAAGAAAATGGAATTGAAGAGGGATAGAGAAGAAGAGCGAGAAAAAGAAAACAAAGGAAGAAAAGAAAATAGAAGTAGAAAAGAGAATGAAGGACTAGGAGAGACGAAAGGTATAAAAAAGAGCAAGGATAGGACTCAAAGATGAGAAACACGCATCATAAGCAGAAAATGGTAGAAAAAGAAAGGAAAATATTGGAGGAGTGAGAGAGAAAAGGGTCATAGAGAAGGAAGGTATAACAGCCCAAAACGAGACAGAAAGAAGGAAAGAAAGAAGACAAGGGAGAAGAACAAAGAAGGGAGAGAAGAGTTGATTAAAGGCATTACAAAGAAAATTGAGATAGAGAGCAGGTTAGATAGAAAAAGAAAGAGATATAAAATAGAGCGAGAATAGGCAAATAGAAAAATGATGTATTTTAGAATAGAGAGAGAAGATAAATGCTGGACGGCGACTAGAAGGAAATATGTTAAGGAATAACGCAAGTATAACTTTGTCTATAAATTTGTAAAACTTAATGTTATAAAATAAAGTCACTACTACTACTATTATATTATATGTTATTGAATTTTTGTTTAAAGTCCTTTCAAATTTTATGTTACTCTTTCTCTGCTTATATTTTTGTTATTTTAATTTCACACTTTTATCTACTTTGTAATATATAATCTGTATCATTGAACCACTGGGCCAAATGGGGTTATACCTCCCGGCCCCAATAAATTATAATCAATCAATCAATCTCTCCCCCTCTCTCTCTCTCTCTCTCTCTGTCCCTCTCTCTCTGTCCCTCTCTCTCTCCCTTTCTCTTTCTCCCCCTCTCTCTCCCTTCCTCCCGCCGCTCTCTCCCTCCCTCCTTCACACCCTCTGTATCCCTCTCCCCCCTCTCCCCCTCCTTCCCTCCCTTCCCCTCTCCCTATTTTATCTGTAATATCCAGTTTGAAGTCTGCGTCTTCAATAGCAGAATCCAAATAGCAACTTAGTTTTGTACTTGTTCGAGTGAAACTTGCTTGAGAGTTACTTCGAACTTTGCTATTACCTAGAAAAAGGTATTTTCAGATGTATTATATGGATATAATTTTATATGTTATATCTAATATGTGTAAATAAAAAGTTTTTAAACATTCTTTGCTGAACATTTGTTGTTGTGATACAATTTTCCTGTTGTAAATTTGAAATATCTTTTTTAAATTTGGATGTAGCTTCAAGAAATGTGGTCCTGTATATAATTTCAAGTTGATTATTTTCAGCTTCAGATGTATTATACCTTGATCAGTTGACATTCTTAAGGTAATATCAGCTATATTTAAGGTCTAGTGTTTTAGTATCTAGGTCTAAGTTCTAATGTCACTAAAAAAATATATTATTATATAGGTATAAAAACAAATCTTTATTCAAAAAAAAAAAAAAAAATTAACATACATTTCGTATTGGCACGACCCTTAATTTTGACTGTTTGGCCAACTTTCTGGAGTAAGCGACATAAGTTCTAAATATTGATGAAGTTCATCGTAAGATGGCTCAGGATACTTGGTTTCATATATTTTAATTTGTAGTTGTAAAGTAGCCATGATCCAACTACAATATCAACTTTTTTCACTAAATTCCTTCGTCCTCTAGCAATAAATTCCACAACATAGTACGAATATATTGTATCATCCTTATTATTCTTTTCTAAGTTATCTATTTTCTACTAAATAATTATTTTTATCATAATGTAACCAATGTTTGATGTATCAACTAATTAAAAATTTATCGGTTAAAAATAATCTTGTCTTTTACAAATAATTAAGTGTCTTCGAAAAACAACCATTGAAAATATAAAATACAAATATTTTGATTATAACAAACGTTTAATTAAATAATATATTTCGATATGTAAAACAAGAAACAGAATAAGCATGTTATTATTGGAATAATATGTGATAGGCGAAATCAGCGAATTCAGTTTTTATGACGGTTTTAACTGTATTGAAAAAGTCTGAGTAAGGAAGTGAAAAGTCCAAAAGGGCTCCAGAGGTTGTAACTTCCTCAGCTAATGTATCCGCACTTTTATTCCCCGGGATACCTACATGACTGGGGATCCAAACAAGGGATACATCGGAATTAATGGAATTTAGAGTTAAAAGAAGTGATTGAATTTTGTAAATCAAAGAGAGAAAAGTTGAGAGAAAATCTACAAATGATGATAGAGCCTGAAGAGGACTGCGAGAATCAGTAAAAATACTAGATTTAGGAAATCGATTTTCTAGAATGTATTCTAGTGTTAATTGAATTTCAAGAACTTCGGCTGTGAAAATAGATGTGAAATTTGAAAAAGTGAAAGGGAAGAGGCATGGAACACAAGACTGACATGAGAGTCTTGAGACAGCATGGATCCATTTGTGTAGAAGACTATGGCAGGTGAGAGTAAATTGTTATAAAGTTGTGCGAATTGTTCACGAGGAGCGAGGGACGATTTAAGATCAATAGTAGACTTGAGGTCAACTGAGGAGGAGAAATGTTATCATTCGAGGGAATATGAAAAACAAAGAAGAGTTGTTGAGGAATGGATGGAGTTTTTATAAGTTTTGAGTTTGGCGAAGGGGTGTATTATGGGAAGATTTTGAATATGTGAATTAAGATTAAAATTAGCTAGAGATTCCTCGAGATAATTAAGAATAGTACTCGTGGGATGAGAAGATATTTAAAGGCACTTGAGAATGTATTTGTGTACGAGCGTTTTCTTACGGATAGGAAGTGGGAGTTCACATGACTCCAAATAGACTATTCTGTTAGGAGTAGACTTTCAGAGACCTGGCGCAATCCAATGTTCCATCAGTGCTGCTGCTACTGTCTCGGCCCTGATGTTCGTGAGCGGCACGGGTATGGGCCACCTGGCGAAGCGATCTATCATCGTGAGACAGTAGCGATAGTCTCCGACCTGTGGCAGAATGATGATGTCCAGATGTAGATATTCGAAGCGGTTGTCCGAGTTCTCGAAGGAGCTGAGTGCAGCTCTGTTATGCCATCCGACCTTGGCTCGCTGGCAGGGCTCGCAGCACTGGGCCCAGCGGTTGACGTCCTTCTTGGTCCCTGGCCAGACAAACTTCTCGATGACCATCTTGGTGGTGGCTCGAGGACTGGGAGTGGGAAGGCCTGGCGATGCAAGGTTCTCGGCAGATACGGCCTCACGACTCCTCCTGACGTGCTGCAGGCGGTTTGTACGCCTTCTATGGTGAGCGTCTGGAGTTCCAGTAGTTTGTTCTCGATGAGATGCGGTAGCTCCTCGTCCAGCTGTTGTGCTGCCTCTATGTCGGCCGCACGTAGACCAGAAGGCATGCTGATGTTACAGGACCTGGACAGCGCATCAGCCACGACGTTGTCTTCGCCCTTGATGTGCTGAAATCTTACGTCGAATTGAAGTAGGAAGTCTAGCTGCCTCTGCTGCCTCGGCGAGGCTTTGTGCGCTGGCTGCTGTCCGGCGAAGATAAGCGGCTTGTGGTCCGTCCGCAGCGTGAAGGTACGGCCCTTCAGGATGCGCCTGAAATGTGACACTGCAGCGAAGGCTCCCAGCAGCTGCCGGTCGTAGGTGCTGTATTTGCGCTCTGTGGGGATGGGCTCCCTCGAGAAGAACGCTATGGGTCGCCATGTGCCGCCTTGCTACTGCTCCAGGGCCGCGCCTATGTCAGTGCTGGAGGCATCTGTGGAGTGTGCCAGAGGTGCTGTTGGTGACAGGAAGGTGTTGGTGGTGGCAGCCTTCAGGGCCTGCTTGCATGCCTGAAAAGCAGATTCTGCTTCCGTCGTCCACTCGATGTTGAAACGCTTCCTTCTGCCCTTGCCAGCTAGCAGTCGGTTGAGTGGAGCTTCAATGTGTGCGACCTTGGCGATGCAGTGATGGTAGTGGTTCACCATACCCACGAAACGCCGAAGTTGCGTGCTGTTGGATGGCCTCGCGACGTTGGAGATGGCTTCCACTTTGCGCTCAGGTGGGCAGAAACCGTCCTTCGAGATCGTGTAGCCCAAGAAGTTCACCTGTGTCTTTCCCAGGACGCTCTTACTGAGCTTGATGGACAGGCCCGCTTGCCGCAGTACCTGTAACAGAGTGCGAAGGTGCACCAGATGTTCCTCGTGGCTGCTGGAGATGACAATGATGTCGTCCAGGTAGCAGTGGGCGAACGGCAGGTCCTTCAGCAGCGAGTTCATGAAACGCTGGAAGGTCTGGGCGGCGTTGCAGAGTCCCAGTGGCATTCCCAGGAATTCGAACATGCCAAATGGTGTAGTCACTGCAGTTTTGGCCACGTGCTCTGCTTTCATGGGTATCTGGTAGAATGCCCCGCTCCAGGTCCAGCGTTGAGAAGATCTTGGCACCATCGCATTTGTAAATGAGGTCCTCGATGACTGGGATTGGATAGCAATCCGCCGGGGTACAGTCATTGAGGCGGCGATAGTCACCTGTGACTCGTATGCCTCCTTCCTTCCTGTCTACTATATGGATGGGGCTGGCTCATTGGCTTGAAGAAGGTCGCACGATGACCTGGTCCTGCAGCCCCCTGATGAAATCCTGCGTTTCTTGAAGACGCTCTCCGTAGAGCCGTCGAGGCCGCTCATACACAGGAGGACCAGTTGCGTGGATGGCATGCTCCACTGGTGTGCCGTTCAGCATGGCACTCTGCTTCCTGGGCCTGGTGACGTCAGCAAACTCCACCAGCAGCTCACCGTATGCTCTCTTGTGCTCAAGCTCCTCTCTATCTGAACCCTGTACAGCAACGCTGTGCACTGCGACCGCACAGAGACGTCCTGTCGCGCTGAGCGCCGTGCAGGGATCCACGAGGCGGCGGTGCTGCATGTCGAGGAGCAGTCCTGAGTGAGCCACGAAGTCTGCTCCGAGGATGGCGTCATGTACGTCTGCTATGATGAATGACCAAGAGAAGGCTCTCCTCAGCCCCAGGTCCAGTGACAGCATGCGGCACCCATATGTCCGAATGGGCGAGAGGTTGGCTGGGGCGAGTTACAGCGGCTACTGACTGAGCGGCTGCGGGCATGCTGAGCGTGGCAGCAGAGACACCACTGAGTCCGAGTCCACCAGGAATCTCATGCCGGTGCTTCGGTCGCTGATATGGACCGAAGCAGTCGCCTGCACGGCTGGCAGCGAGGTTAGTTTCCCGAACCTCAAGACTCTGCAATACTGCACGGAAGCTCGCAGTTTCGCGCAGCGGCGCCATACTTGCGGTGGAAGAAGCAAGGGCCGAAGCTGACTCATGCTTGCACGCATGGCGGCCATGTCCGCTGCAAGCGAATTAATCGCACTGTTGGTTGGCGTCGGCGAGAAAGCCCGAGGTGACGGTGAGCGCGTGCCCCTGCCTGATGAAGGGGTATATGAAGGTGTGTGCACTGCACTGAGAACGTCCGCTGCTGCAACCGTCGGCATCGTGTCTGCCAGCTTATCCGCTGTCTCCGCGAGCGCGTCGAGGGTTGCCGTATCGAGCACACAAAGGATGTTCTGCACGTCTTTTGGAAGGAGGTTAAGCCATTTGATCTTCAGAAGGTCATCTGTGACCTGCTCACCCGCGAGCGTCCTCATGTGACGCAGCAGCTCCGAGGGCTTACATCCTTCTGTGCCCCCGGTCCCGAGCAATTTGAACATAAAGAGGAGAAGAGTTGGTTGAGATGAAAGGGGTTTTATCAGAGAAACGAGCTGAAGTTAGGAGAGTGAAACTTAGATTAATGATAAGATTATGGAGAGTGAGGCGTTGCCGAGGAGGAACGTGAACTTAAAATGGAGGAGTTTTGAAGAAAGTTACACTCAGACGGAATGCGATCATTTGGAGAAATTAATAGATTTAGATGCTCTGATGAAGAAGAGTTGGAAGGAGATGCTGCAGATAAGTGAGAGTACTATTGTGAAAGAGTTTTTGGCTATGCATCAGCCGATTGGCGAGAAGGTTTGGGGGCTGAAGAATGACAGTGTTGTTTTAGAGAATGGGGAGAATGGGTTGAAATCGAGAATGATTAGGACGACTGACTACTGAGCATATGAGAGATTGAACTCCGAAGAAGGAAACGGGGAAGGAGAGGAAAATTGTGTTGGTAGCAAATCATTTATTGGCAACGTGGGCCTTCGGCTTTTCCCCTGGTGTGGATGAGCGAGAGCTCTTAGGGCCAGTCATGTGCGTGCGAGATGGTTGAGGAGGACGATCAGTTTTCATGATAAATGAGAATGCTTCTGCGACTGAGATGTTGTGAGTAACTATCAAGGTGCGAACCTTTCTTTAAAGTGCCACTCAGGGCAGGATTTGTCCTTCGACAGATGGTTATGGCCACAATTTATACAGGTTGGGCTACGTTCAGCGTTTGGGTAAGGTTCGTCAGCCTTGAGGTGACCAAATCTAAATATTGAAAGCACATTTTGATTGAGGGGATGTAATCTTTTAATTCATGTCTTACATAAAATAAATTAACATATTGGGGAAGCGTTTGCCTTTCAAAGGTTAGCAGAACTGTTTTCGAAGGAGAGAGGAATGGTGATTGGTTGTGGGTGATAACTCTTCGGTTGAACCTTTCAGCGTCGATGATGGGAGTGGGTTGAAACAGTTCTGAAACAATGTCAGATTCAGAGAGATTCAGAGGAATGATTGCTTGTCTGCTCAGGCGGTGGGAGGCAATAGAAAAGCGAATGTTGTGATCATCAAAGAGAGGATTTCTTAAAATTTGATTAGCAGTTGTTCTGTCTTTTACTGTAATAGTAACTTTTTAGGAGCCGGAAGAGTCTATAGATAAAATATTACCTTTGTGAGTTGAAGCGATGAGTCTACCTACATTAGTGGGATGGAGTTTACCTAAAGGCTTGGAATTGTCAATGGGAAATTGAAGTTGCGAAAAAGAATTTGGAATTTTTAGAGACAGAGCAGCCTGTGAGTCCTGAAGCGTATTAAGTATGGTAGATTTCTTGTCAGTGATGTTAACAGGAAGGCAGATTTTATTTTAGTCTTGAAGGGAGGAGATATCTTCCTGGGAGTCTCTTAGTCTTTTGGAAGACTCAGAGGTGGCATCCATATGTACGGAGCGGTTGTTCGCTGTAGCAGAATTTAGTTTAAAAACCATAACACAGAGTGAATTAGCAGGGAAGAATTCGTCATAAAGTGATTTAAAAGACTTTAGGTCAGAATCAGAGACAAATTTCTTGTCCTTAGGAAGAGAGTCTAATGATTGGTCATGGAGAGATTTTTCGAATGGCTTGTTATTGCGAGAAGAATATTTGGATGTTTCTTTCTCGACTTTTGAGAGTTTCTGTGAGGAAGAAAAATTATCTTTTTCTTCAGAATCCATTTTGGATAAAGGTGAGCTGGATTCAGTAGAAAGAAATGCTGGCAAAGCCAGCGAGGAAGGAACCTCAAGAGGTCGGCGACCTAAGGCCACCGCTGTTAGGTTAGAATCATCAAACAGAATCAGTGGTTAGAGTTAATAAGCACTACAAGAAAGTAAAAGTATTTTCTATGAGAGAGATATTTAAACTACTAAACGTTTAAATTACAAAACGAAAGAGTGAAGTGTTTAATAATTATCAAATAATTAATTTATCACTGAGGTTGAGAGAGATCACTTCTATCGCTCGGCGTTTCCCTTTCTTGGAGAGTAAATAAATAACAGTGATGACCTTGTATTATAGCTGTATTACCAGTTTGAATTTGAAAAACGATAAGGCGCATGTGCAAGCTCGAAACACACCGTGCGAGTTCGACTTTATATATTCTTATACATGTATCTGTACGCACTACGTAAGTACGCGCGGACGCCGCATGCAGCATCCACAGGTCCATAGCGGCCCACATTTATTATTTCCTATTATTCTTTTAGTTGTAGGGTTTACTGTGTTGAATAAGAGAATGTAATTTGAGTTAGTCTCTACTATACTCGTATTCAGAAAATTATATGCAAAAATTGGCCAGCTTACAATTTACTTTATCTACGCAAATATATATTTCTTCTTCAATGCTATCTTCCCTCACTTCATGAATATTTAATAGAGCTAAATCTAGTGGCTCATCGTGAACGGACTTCACAATCTTAAAATTTAATACATATAAGTAAATATTTTTATCAACTACATTAATTTTATGAATTTGTATGATTGCTTGATCGTTCAGAAGAGCTATATTGTGAGGGTGTTCTGTGGTGAAATAGTTTTGTTTATAAGAGATGTCTGTAATACCTTTTGTAATACTTCTCTTAAATATAGATAGCTATTTTGTGTTGCAAATCTACCACTTGTAAATCTACTGTTCGAATAATAAGTAAAGAAGATGTATTGAGTCCAAAACGAATTGATTAATAAAATTAATCTTTAACTCAATAACTACCAGCGGTGAAAGACCATTGTGATGATTTATGTCAAAAAATCTTCTAAACTCATCAACAGTTCTTTTTTCGTAGTAACTTTGAAGAAATACTAAAGTGCCATCAACTTTTGAGCCTTTCACTTTACACCTTTCACATCCATCAGCTGAAGTTTGACCTTGGACATTTTTTATGAATGATATGGCTGGAGTATCAAACATCGTATTTCGGTTTTAAATTGCTGAGAATTAATAATTATACCATTGGATAATAGTTGGTCTAGTTCTACGATAAATTTTGTAATAAACTCTTCTAAAGATGTTGGGTTAGCGTTGCCATAAAAGACAGATACTAAAAAAGGTAAGTGAACATCTGGATAACAATAATCTTTGCATAAGATGGGACACATTGTCTTAGGACTGGATTTATGTATTTTGACACCATCGATATTAAAGATAAGTAGAATTAAACTATCTTTATGCATATCTTTATTTATACAATAACGCAATCGTTTTTCAATACCTACATATACAAACTCGCCTATTAAATTGTCTGAATCAATCATATTTTCTATCTCATACCTTGCTTGAGTAGTATTTAAAAAGGTCTTTGCAGTCATTGGGTGTTGAGGTAGCAATCTTGTTCTTAATATACGTAATAATGAATCAAGGTGAGTATTAGGTGTATTTGAGACTACAGCCCACTGTTGTAATAATGGAATATCTGGTTCTACTTTGTCCAAATAGTGTTCAAAATTTTCATCAGAGAATTGTCCATCACTATTTACTACTGGATCATCTGATTCTGTCCTGTCACTGTTTTCGCTGTCACTGTCATTGCATTGATCTGATTCACAATCACTTATATTAAAACCATCATGAGCTTCAGAATTCTCAGAATTCTCATTCTTATAAGAAATTTTATTTGCAAACTCCAATTTGAATTATAACTAAAATATTGTTCATAATTACTTTCTTGAAATAGCCTTTCATTACATTGAGAATTATTATCAGTTTATCCGCATCTGAGGCGCACACATTAACAGTTTCATTTTTTAAAGTTTCTACTTTTAAACGTGTACTAACTTCTTTCTTTAAAAATCGATGCTTTCATATACGCAAAGTGCTACTTTTATAAGATTGACTCATTATTACTTATTAAAGTAAATAATTCAGTACGCACAATAATGTGTAAGAAACATTTCACAACCAATAAAAAATTAGGATGATGCATCATTGTTTGAATTTTATTAACCTTTTCGCTCCGGGGATTTTTCCTTTAAAATTGACCTCGCATTTTAGCTGAATTTCATGACTTAAGTGAATGATATTCTTATGACAAGTCGCCACACGGAGTGCTGGTCCATATATGGACCACTCCCGGAGAGAAAGTTAAGGCT
>UELV01135513.1:0-11421 GCA_900490015.1 Megastigmus stigmatizans | reverse complement strand
GTTAATAAATGATTAAATACAAATTTAGATTATATTGCTTTCTTTAATTTAAAACTAAATAAATATTAATATTACCTGTACAATAAATAAAATAGAATATAATAAACAAAATGGTTTGAAGGTTATGATACGCATGTCCTATCCAATTATACCTATATATACGCGCTGTCCGCTCTCCCCACCACAGGCGCTTTCTTGTTTACCAAATGTCGGAGCTGCTGGAGCTCCGAATCGGTATACCGTGAGCACCGACAAGTCGGCATTCAGCTAACGCCGAATCGGCGCTCAGCTAGAACCACTTCCGAGCTCCGGGAATACCGAAACGTCGGAGTTACGGTAGAACCGACCGTCGGAGCTACCGGAATGCCTACTAGCTTTCCGTGTAATAGTCATATTCAAACAAAACGAATTCAAAAAATGAATAATATACACAAATACATAAATGTAAGTAATAATGCACCTCGTAATGTAAACAAACTTGCTCGTGGGCAGCTTTTTAACCGCGATAAAACACTTGTGCCGCCTAGGACAACACTTGACATCAATACTGCAACACACGTAAATAACGCTTGGAACAGCAATAACAACAATGCGGAATACCTTTTCTCGAACCCCGGACCTAACTCTTCGCATACTATGCTCAACAGTTTCTTACAAGATTTTAAAATACATATCTCTAATCTAATTAATTCTCAATTTAATAGTCTGCAAACAGCGATAAATAACAATTCACTTAAAATAAACAGATTATACGAAGCTTTTAATTTTGAACACGAATTATGAATAATACACCTAGCTGTAATTTGCATAATAGCGAAGAATTGAAAAACTTCGCAGGTTCGAGCGCTCCTGTCTAAGAGCCGCGCTACACTTATACAGGAAGGTAGATTTTAAGCACTTAGATAGTAATAAAACCCTTTACGAGAAGGCCAATATATCACGTTTTGACTTATTTACCTTAAAGCTCACTAGAGATTACTTTGCTAACAATAAAAATATTAATAACAAGTTCCTGCAAAACTTCTGTGATATTACTCAGGTCGACGTACCGAGTATGGCGAGAACCGGCTACATTGTTCCTCACGCCTTTATGTATTTCGATAGAGAAGGTTTTATCCAAAACGCGGATAACACACCCATTATTTATCATGCTGCCAGGCATCAGTCTAACAAAAAAAATTTATACGATATTAATTATCCCTCGTTAAAATATTCAATCAAAATCCCACTCAGGGACTACAAAGACTTCCGCAGGCTGCGTGATAAATATTGGTGGCTCACAGAAGACGCAAAAATTTTTGGACGAACTCCGGCGCCGTAAAATACACAAAAATGTACACGTACATGTATAATAATATAACTGTACCTGCAACTTCACCTGATGTGATTCAACAAACAATGTATTATACTTAGTTGTAAGTGTACTATTAATGTTAACAACCGCCACACCACCTCACGCATATTGTATTCGGGTTTTTATTTTCTTTTACAAAAATTTTTTTTTCCCGCTCATAATGTAAACATTCTCCGTACGCACTCTCCTGACCATGTCAGAGCGTAAATTATACTGAAATTCTCACCTAACCCAACCCAGCGAACAAGTGTGAGTTGATGCTTATAGCATCCTAGCGCTTGCGTATTTTATACTGTTTGGTTTTTGTTCGTAGTTTGGTTTGCACCACATGTAAATATATTGTATTATCTTAAGCAAACAATAAAAACTTTTTTTTTAAAAAAAAAAATCGCTATCGTTTATTATTTTTTTGTATCAGTTATAATTTTTTTTTGATATTTCGAAAAAGAGAGTCCAAAAAAACTGATAATAACTATTATAATTTGAAAATAATTTTTATTATCAGTTAACATTAGTTATTAATTTTTCACAAAATGAAGAATAAAAATAACTGATATCCCTGTTGAAATATATTATATAATATTTCCAATTAGATATTTTCTGTAGGGAAGAGAAGACTCGTGGAGACGACATACACGTCAGATGTATCTGGACTGGGTTACATATCACTCTGTTCGTATCTTTCGATGTCTAGGTATAACACGACGTCTTCTTCTATAGGAAGTTTCGTGTTTGAATCCTACCTTTTGATGTGCAGAAGTTCCTACAGTTCTCCTAGTCACATCTATCTTGACACTGAAATGTACCTTCCAAATACAAAACTTCCTGCAGAAGTCGTCCAGGTACACCTGGATATCGAAAAGCACCGTCCGAACATAAACAATTTCTGCAGGAAGTTTCCTGTTTGAATCCTACCTTTTGATGTGCAGATGTTCCTACACAGTTCTCGTAGTTGTCTTATAGGTACACCTCGACATCGAAATGTACAACTTAAACTGTTATAAACTTTTATACACTTTTCTTGTACGCCTACATTTCAGAAATTGAAAAAAATTATAACCGATAATAAAAAATAATAACCGATAATAAAAGTTAAAAACCGGTCTAAAAAAATTATATCAGTTATAAACTGTTATAAACTGTTACAAGCTCATTGAGATTTCCGTCTGGGTAATTAATTCTCGAGTAGGACACTTTGGGGAGCTCCTTAAAGTGCTAATGTATATAAAAATGTCCCTTGGGAGAGAAATTTCATCATTCTATACTTTTCGCACTCATAGGTAGCAGAGCAACATGACACGTCCCTCCTCAAAGTGTCCAATTACAGTATTTATATATATGTGGATGTATATTCAATATATATTTAATATATATTTTTCGTCGCAAAGTCGTAAAATGCAATTTCATGATCGTGTGACAAATAATTTTTTTTTCATATAGCCGTAAAATTTGATTTTTCATACGGTTTTTAGTTTGCAAAATTCGATTTCACATACAATCCGTAATCAATTTTTTCAATTTATTAAGGTATAATGACTCATTTAAGAATATTTTATGGCCTGGATGTAAAATCGAATTTTGCGGCTATGATATAAAAAAATATAAAAACAATTTATCAGTGATACAACGTGCGTTCCGCATTGGATCATGTTATTAATGACTAGCTTACTTTTTTGAACATGAATTATTTCTCTAATACTCTTATGCATATATCAAATTAAATAGTTAACATTTGAATCAAGCTTACACTGCGTTTCACTCGAAAAACACATCCTCAATTTCTTACATTGTTGTACAATGTAAGAGAAAGAATACGATGATTTATCCAAAGGCACGATAATGTTTTAAAAAATGTTTTCCAAAATCATTTCAAGTTTTTTTCATAATGTTTTAGTAAATTTAAGTGTCACAAAGCCTGTAAAAGTAAAACAAAATAATTATAGTGACAATTGCAAACAGAAGCATTAGAAATTGTGAATTTATATGTATCATATACTTAAATAAAGACTTTTATGATATAAAATTCATGTCTATATACTTATTGAGTACATTTTAGGCATTAATTATATTGTTTGAGAGTGATATTATATTGTTTTTATTAGTGTAATGAAAACACTGTTTATTGATATATATTCTATCTCAATACCATTAAGTGCATTAAATATTTTTTCAAATCAACCTATAGTATTTGGAATTATTATTTTAATTGATAGTCCAATTTTAATAAATACGTAAATTTTTAAAATTACATTATAACAATCAATAAATTCATTAAAATACCTTAAATAATTGTGATATATCATTTTCTTCTTAAATCAACAGCTTCGATAGATGCAACTGGATCTAATCTATAGTGCTTTGCAGTCTGGAATAATATAAAAGTTATAAAATCTTTTGATGTGATCAATTTAACATATTATTAAAAATATAATTATTTGACAATCTAATAAAGAAATTTCTTGAACATAAATTTTTTTGTAAATTAGTTATTATATTATATGTTATTAACAATTTCAGGGCGGTATAACCCATATAATATATGGGTCGTAAATTTTTTCACTTCATTTGTCTGTTTAGAACAAAACTGCAACCAAACAATTTTCGAAAGCCATTTTCTAGTTTTTTAAAACTCAAAGAACATATTCTCGACATGAATAAAATCAGTGTACATCATTAGCTCTGAAACTGTTAAACTAAAAAATAAATCAATTTCATTTCAAATGCCATTTAATTTTTCCAAATTCATATTTTGAATCATAAGAAATATGTATTACCAAAATGTTACTTATAACATTGTGTTAATTATAATTAAACAAAGCACTAATATTACAGTATAACTTACTGTAAATAGTGGGGGCTCAGTAGGATGAGGATGAAAGCTGGTTTCTCTACAATTCGCTATATAATTTAAACCATAATCAGGTGTTAAATGAAAAAATCCTGTCCTGAAAAAGTATAAAAACATATAAATTCTTATAAACCAAAAATGATGTATTTTTTTATAAATATTAATTTAAGTTCTTACTCATCAAATTTAGGTGCACAAACAATGGCAATTGCTTCAGCCATCATGAGTTGATATGAACAATGAGTGTGTAGGTCGACACTGGATAGGAAAGCAGTTTGTGTTGGATGAGTCTAAAGAAAATAATCAATTATAATTGCAATTTTTTAAATTAATTAAGAGTACAAGACTGTAAGAGCTATGTACCAGTAAATGACCAAAGAATAAAACAGCGATATAATATTTCAAATTAGATTCTATGTAAATAAACTTTGATCATTCCGTAATTAATCCTTCAAAGTAAATAATATTTGGCAATATATTAAAATTCAAAATAAATGTTGAATAATGCTATAAAATTAAAACTTAGTTCTGGCATAGACTTTTTATCTATCATGCAGTAAGTTTAACAAAAATTTGTTTTAGTCTAACGATCATTTACTGCAGTCCAAACACACACTTGTACTATAATTATATTTATTGTCTAAATATGATTTATGTTATTTTGTATTAAGCATACATGGATCCAACCAAGTGTAATCAAATCATGTTGATCTTGAAAGTCAAATATATCTTCTTCATTGTGTGTAACACAAGAATCAGCAGATCCAGTTTGTTTTGGTATTAAAAAGTGAGTTACTAGTAACCTATTTCGTTCTAGTCTTCCTGCTAAAATTCCACAAGTTTCTGTATTATTTGAAGTATTGCTAAAGGCCAATTTTAAAAAGTTTTGCATCAGTTTGCTAGGTATAATTATGTCTCTTAATCTATCACTTGATGTTAATAATGCTGGTTTGGTTGAACGATCGATCGATGGTACTTTCCTGGAGAAGAAAAAAGGATAAAAAGCTGCCAAATAAGTATTAATTTCCATCGTTAATTATTTACTTACCTATCTGTACATACTTGAACTTCATCAATATGTCCAGATAAATATGGATTAGGGGGTGAAACTTGCCTTTTTGATCTCAATTCATCTGCAACTGTTAAAGTGCCAGTTGATATTCTATTTGGTGTTTTTGATACTGAGGCACCTATTCGATTCTTTTTACCTTCTTCTTCCTGTAATCTACAAAATTAAAACATTCTTAATAATTAAAAAACTTAACTTTTTTGTTTTAAAACTTTTAATAATGTAAGTATACCTTAACTTTTCTTCAAGTTTCAATCTTTCAGCTTCTATTCTTTCTTGCACATCAATTTCTTGTTTGCGTTTTGCATATTCTTGTTTAAACTGCTCTAGCAATTCTTTTTTGAGTGCTTCAGTCTTTGGAAATATCTCTCTTAAGGTATTTTTAATATAATCCTTATCTTTAGGTGAAAGGGTATTATATTGTGGATGAGTTTCTAATTTTTCTACAAAAATCCTGTAAAATATACGTTATGAAATTCAGAAATAAATTTATTCATAAGTAGAAATTATAAACAATAATGTAACTTGCGTTATATATCGTATATATAAAATATATCCTTTTTCTAAATCTCCTTCTTTTGTGTATACATCAGCTTGTTTAATTATCTCTTTCCCTGATCGACAATATCTAAACATTTTATTAATAATTTAGGTTAATTTAATTTATTTCAGGGAAGTTCTATTTAAATCAAAATTTAATAACAATGGCATAAATGAAAAATGATTACCTGTTAATTGAGTTATTTAAATCAAAGAGAAAATTTTTTCCTTTATCAAAGCAATTTTTTACTCGAGTTTCTGGTGGTATCAACTTTATATCACTTTGAGGTCTTGGTTTGATACTTATTATTTCTGGTTTATCCTTATCTTTCTCCATTGTTTTAAAAATATTTCTAGGTTACATTCAGACGAAAAAGTATAAATCTTATTATCGAATATGTAAAAATTAATTTTAGGTGACGTAAAAAAGTAAGTAGAGATAATCGAACCACGTCACTATACTCATTAGAAATACGTATTATAAACAACAAGAAATCATTTTGGTTTTAAATACAAATTATTCATAAAACACAGCGTTGTAAATAAAGTATTACAACCAACATATATAGGTTACTTTGAATATACGATACTATTATAGCACTTCTAGTAGTATGCTGAATTGAATGCTGATATCCTCTGATATCTAATGGGCTGATCTGATTGCTTATGGACTACACGAACTCGCATAAAATCAGCTGTTTATACTTCATGCAAAGTTTTCGTAATTTTTGTAGTTTGCGTTATACGCGACCCCCAAGACCCTGGCCGAAAAAATTTTAGTTTTTTGGAAAAAAAAATAACTACCGATAGATATTAATTAGCTCCATTCAGCTATGCATTTTTTTTACCGGTTCCGTTATAGTTTTTTCAGAAAAAAATAAAATAAAATTGAATTTTTGTAACCTCTATATTTCTTAAAATAATGCCTTTTCGCTTTCGTTTATGGGTTCAAAAAACTGCTCTCGGGTTGTTTTATCTAGCTCCGTTGCCAGATATTGGAAAATCGTATAGATTTTCTTTAGAAATGAAAAAATCTGTTTTCCAGCCAGAAGGTGATATTCTGATATTGCGCAAGTGGTGCATGCGTAATAAGTAAAAAGCTTTGAACTTGACATATTGAAGCGGGTTCATTCAAATAAACGATCTATAAGATTTTTTCGTTAAATGTCTATTGCTTTTTTATGATTTTAATTTGATTCCGTTACAAGTAAAAGCATAAAGGTTATATACTGGAATGTAAGGAGGAGCTGGATGAGTACAGTTGCAGACATTTACGATTTCATACTTTCTTCGATCAATTCATAGTATTTTAATATTTTGCAAGTTGGGCCCAGTTATATGTATTATAAAAAATTGAAATATTGAAACGGTAATTACTCGAAACTATGCTCCACTGGTTTCGATGACTGGTATTGTTCATTCCACCTACTTCAGAAATTGAATTTAACTGATTTAATGAAACAATTCTATAAAGTTTATGTTAAAAATCAACATTACAATTACGTTAATCAACTTTTTTGATGATTAAAAAAAATTTACTGCATACTAAAAACTTATTTTGATTTTAATGAGTAGTTATATACAAAATATTAGAATGTACAGGCTTATAACATAACACACATTTTAAAATAACATAAAAAAATATCTTTTTATTCTTTCCTAAAAAATATTTTCAGCGCTTTATTTTATTTGTCAAAAACATAAATAATTTTTTAACTTCGATGCTTATTAACACATATGCTTAAAACTAATCATGATTTCGTAGCCTAGAATCAATTTCATTTGTTGTATCGGATGCTGTCATAACTACAATAAGAATTACTAGAACAGTTTAAACAAGAATATGCAAAACGCAAACATGAAATTGATGAGCAAGAAAGAATATAAGCTGAAATATTGAGACTTGAAGTTAATGTTGATTGAAAGTTGATATAATGAAGAAAGTATATACTGATGTTACTAAAAATTTTAAATCAAAAAAGCTTTTTATTTATTATGCATGCACCACTTGCGCAATATCACCTTCGATCTGGCTGGGAAACAGATTTTTTCATTTCTAAAGAAAATCTGTACGATTTTCCAACATCTGGCAACGAAGCTAGATAAAACAATCCGGGAGCAGTTTTTTGAGCCCATAAACGAAAGCGAAAAGGCATTATTTTAAGAAAAATAGAGGTTACAAAAATTCAAGTTTATTTTATTTTTTTCTGAAAAAACTATAACGGAACCGGTAAAAAAATGCATAGCTGAATAGAGCTAATTAATATCGATCGGCAGGCCTGGGATGTCACTATCTGTTCACTGGTGACATAGTATGATAGCAGGAAATTCTGTCATTGACATACTATTACTAGTATGGCAGCAGATGTCCCTATACCGAGCTTCCGTACATCTACAATACTTACTAGTAATAGATTCAATTGAAAAGAAAAAAATAGTACGTTACTCGCTTCGGTCGGGTGTAAAAGTCACACGTAACGACAATCTACTTTCCCGCACTTGTATCGTACAGCACTTTTTGATACGACGTATGAAAAGCTCGATTTTGAGCGCACGATTTTTGCCGAGCGTGCGGGAAATCGAACTTCCCGCACGGAGTGTCGAAAAATGTATTGCAGAAGGTAAGGGGCACCACTTGCCACTTTGATCATCATCAGTGCTCATGTGATTGTGTGTCTGTGTGTGTAAGAAAAGTGCACTTGCATACATTCAATGTATTCAACTACCTGACCCATCTCTTACGATGTTTACCCTTTGAAGGCTTAGCGCGAACTTATAAAAACGGTTGCTATTGCTTCACATATACAGTAAAACCCTTAAGAGTTTTTTCCTTGTTTCCATGTATATATGCTTGCGCGCCTACTTCGAGTTACATGTAATGGTATTTGGATTATTGCTTATTTTCTCCACATATGGAATTCTTTGCTAATTAATTGTAAATTAGGATAGGACTGGCACAAACTTAGAGATTATATGGTTTAATGAAGCAAAAAAAAAAGAATACGTTGGTCCATTAGTCGCTCATTTCTCTAAATTTAAAAATAGGAGTCTTATATTTGATTTTAGAAATAAAAAATGTAGAAATAATCTTACGACTTAAATTGAAGCTTTTATGGGATACAAAGTAGAATTTCAGTAAAACGAGCCGAGGCATTGTATATGAACATTTTGCAATATTTTTTTACTTTTTCTGTGTATGCAAATATGCAAATTGTAAATTGTGTATAACTCTGTGAGGGCTGAATTGTCATGAGTGTAATCGTTTATTATATTCTTCCTAAACGGTTAATTTAAACAGACACTACCTCAAACTTTAGAGTCAGTAGTATTATGGCTATTATTTTTCTAATATGACGTAACAGGACATTTTGCATCTGGTTTTGCAAACTGACAAAAAAAAATACAGTGTAGCTTGAAAATTTTCTTTCCTACTACATCAACATATATTATTATGATTTTTTACAATCCCAATTAAATTATGGAAGAAAATGTGCACTTCAGATTAAAATATTCTCTGCATATTCTAATAGTAAAATTTAGGAAGGATGTATGTTATCAAGAAAAACTATTACGTCCGGTGCTTTTAATGAATCGATAATACTAAGAGGTGAATGGTCACCCAGCTGCAGGTAGCATGTTATCTCTTGTGGATCGTTGCAACAGATCTTAGCTAGTTCGAAAAATTATTGTAAAATAATATTGTTATAATTTAGATATGAATAAATACCATGATTGTACTAATAAGGGATACAAATATTATTCACGCATTCAGAAGCTAAACAACGTAATCCTTACAATGAACGAAATCGACAATAATTATTTAAATTCAAAGCTAATATTTGAAAAATCTTTATATAATCGCATAGTAAGCAAAATATCATATCTAATAGAATGGAATATAACTTATAAGACTTACTCCCAGCTGAAACTTAAAACGTGAAGTCACGGGTGTTGAATTTGCTTGAACATGCAAAGAAAGAATCTGCTTGAACTCCTGTAATCGTAGTGTTACTCAACCGTCCGACGTCTCGATTAGGATCAGCATAATGATGATACCGAGTTTGGCCATCGCACTCGCTTTTTAAGGCATATTAGTAGGATGTTTACACACTTACAAGGCATTTACTATGAATCTTTTACTGAATATTCCATTATTTTGTTTATTTTACTGTTGAATTGTTTCGAATGGTCATTATCCTTTATATTTTTACATTTCACGAGTATTATTATCGAATAAATCTTTATTTTACAAAAGAATTTATGGCAGCCGGCTTTCAAACACGGATAGTCAGCTCTATGCAAATCATAAGTAAACAATATTTTTATATTTATTTAATTAATATGTATATGTATGTTTAGATTTTTAGAAGATTTGAATAACCATAGCGCACTAAACGGCCAGCTAGGGAGTTTACAGCATGGACAATTAAGATCACAACATTGCGACACTCCAAAAATAATTAACCCATTAACGACCAAAAGACCCCGAATTTTCAACATCTTTTTCAAGGCTTTTTTTCAACTAAAAAAATGGTTTGAAAAAATTTGAAAAAGATCATATTCGACGTATTTTGACCTGTTCTTTCGAATGGTGAGACTTATTTTTTGCTAAAACACTCTTGAAAAAAAATATGGCGTGTTTTTCACGAAAAAAAGTAAAAAAAGTTGGAAATTTTCAACTTTATGATTTCTCCAGTAAGCTTTTATCCTCCACTAACTGTTCATAAGTCTGTATCTTGAATTCTTTGCGATATCTGCAAGCGTACAACCCCAACACCATAGCAGAATAACTAGATCAAAAGGATGAATGCGAGATACCCAAGTGTCGTATGAAAGCTGCAAATGCTTACAGCAATTAAACCTTCTTATGATATTTCATCTTTCAAAAATTTAAAACATTCGAATTGGCGCGCTGCTCCGAGTGGTCAACAATCTCAACGGCAGGTCGAGCGTTGGAAGAATCCAAGCGTCACGCGCATACGCATAACTTAAGTTAGCTTAGTTGCAACTTTCACCGCTACGAGGCTACGTGACTTTTTGATATTTTCTCGCAAGTGACTGAATTTGCAGTCGATTGATATATAAGGAGCCACAAGCCATCAACGAATGTATTTGCTTCGGCAATACATATACTAAAATTGGAACGATACAGAGAAGATTAGCATGGCCCCTGCGCAAGGATGACACGCAAAATCGTGAAGCGTTCCACATTTTTTGCAAATTATCCCTCTCAAATCAATTTTCTGTTACAATATTCAATAATTATTGTTAATAAATACATTGTTTAATAATCATCAATGGGCGATTAATTTGTGCAAAAGATATTAATTTTGAGTATTGCATTAATCCATTAACGACCAAGACCCCGAATTTTCAACATCTTTTCAAGGCCTTTTTTCAACTAAAAAAAAGGTTTGAAAAAATTTCAAAAAGATCATATCCGACGTATTTGTGCGGTTCCTTCGAATGGTCAGACCGATTTTTTGTTAAAATACTCCTGCAAAAAGATATGGCATGTTTTTCACGAAAAAAAGTTAAAAATTTGGAAATTTTCATCTTTATGAATTTTTTTCATAACGAAAATGCAATGGCAATAATTCAAAATACTGC
>UELV01135512.1:0-17604 GCA_900490015.1 Megastigmus stigmatizans | reverse complement strand
GCGAGATTTTATTTTTCGTTCTGTAAGATGAGAATATGTGCCTTTGAGTGCTTTAATTAGTCCTTTGGTATCTACGTTGTATTTTTTGGCGATATCGATAGATAGATAGATAGATAGATAGACAGATAGATAGAGCTTGTATACGTATAATAATGAAGGCAACGTTCGTAGATGGTTACTTACTAAAGGTGGAGAGTCAATCCATTCAAACGAATAAAATACACTTTTAAATTAGATGGCCGACGTTTCTTGAAAACTACGTCCCTCTTCAGGACCTAAAATTATTATTTTTTCAGTTTCACAAACGTGAACGACATGTTGCATTAATTGTCCCACACAACTATCCAAACTATATAAAACTTCTGTTAACAACCTGTATAATCTTCTGTTTCTACCCATTTTTTCAGTGAGGTTATTAAAGCCAGGCGTCTCAGACTGGACGAAGAGGGACGTAGTTTTCAATTAACTTCGGCCATCTTTTATTTAAAAGTGTATTTTATTCGTTCGAATAGATTTAAAATTAGCAAAGCTTATAATATGAAAAGTTTGAGAAACTTTGTTGAAATCCTCTTCGGGTGGATTCGAAAGAGAATCTATTTCATCCTGAGTGCATGTTTTCTTTTTTGAAGATCGATTGTTTTTGAAAAGGTTGGATTAAATTGTCGTTTTAGATTTTTTATTGTCCAAAATGTTGCTGGATATACTGCTAAGCGACCGCTCTTAAGTGCCTGCAACGGGCGAATAGATAAAAGTTGGGGAGGGTGTAATGACTTTAGGAAAGTCTATGTTGTGTATTGTTAAATTAGTCGTAATTAATGGGTTGGGATCGAACTTTTTTCATCTGTATTTTGATTTTGTTGTGTAAGAATTAGCTGGTAGTTTATGTCTTCTTCGTGACTTTTACAGAACTTTCATAGATGGACTTATTCTTTGCAAATAAAGTAGATAAGTTTACATGGCTGTATATGTATATTTAAGCCATTAAAAACATATACTATAGTATAATATAATACTGTCTGAAAGTTTTTCGTTAGCTTCAGGATTGAGATACATTTATTCGCACGTTGGTTTAATAACCAACTTATTCAGTTTTTCTTCGAAGATATAAATGGAACAAATTAATGAATATTTGTTCTTTCAGGAACAAAATGAGACCTGTAATGATAAAATACGTTAAGATTTAGCTCTGAGACCCTGCGCAAAGTAAAAAAAGTGGTTAAATAAAACTATGGTTAAATAAAACTGTGATGACTCTATAGACTGAATTTTGTATTTTGAAGAATGAAAATACCTTCTCAGATGTCTTTTAATATATATAACCATTGAAATATAGTTACATTCTCATAATTAATATATACTTTTTGGTTTTTATTTCATGTTTTCTCAGGTTCGAGAAAACAGAAAATTTCGTGTACGGGTCCCTTTAATAATGATATTTATAAATTCGTGAATAATACTCTTCATTGTACAGGAGGATATTGGTATACTGTGATATTTATCTATATAGTTTAATAAGTTGATAAGTTAAAGTATAGAAACTGTAAAATTAAGCAACTTGTTAAATGTACTTAAAACCAATGCAATAAAAATTATACTTGCCAGATCCGGAATAATTAATTATTATTAAATAAATACTTGGAATTATGTAAATTCTAAACACAAGTGCCCTTTGTTTTTGACTAATACTGTACATAGTACATGTACTACGATGGTTTTTCGCTAATTCTGTAAAATATATACCGAAATTTAGGTTTTTCCGACAAGAGAGATGTCATATATGTTTTGTAAATCTATAGGTATGTAGAATAAGAACACCGCTGTTTTTCATATATGCATATATATAGGTATTAGATATAACAAAAAACCTAATTTCTTATTCGTATTCTCTGGAGTATAAGTAATAACAACGAATATAAGCGTTCTATATCCGTTTGGTAATAAGTACCTGATAATACCATCTATATATAACAAATTTAAACTTCACTTCAGTTAGAGTTCAGGAGTGTGTCAATTGTCACCATAAACAGCATGTACTCAGGATTACCAATATACACAAACAAGATTAATAAAAAGTACTGCAAAGACCAGAGTGCAGACTGCACAGTGCGAGAATGGTGAGATACTTGTACAAATGTATTATATAAATTTTTAATTAAAAGATTGTTATTGACATAAATATAAACGAAACATTTTTATTTTTTAACAGTTGAGTATGCGGGTGTCATAGGTGCACCTATAAGCATGCTGAGGCAAAAAAAGAAAGTAATATACATGTAATGAATGAAGAGGATTTTTAGGTTATAAATAACTGTGTTGCGCTCACTGGCATTTAAAAAAATGTTTTTTAAAACTTGTACGTGGCTTACGAGCAATTATATGAGACATATAAGTACCAACGTAAATAGAAAATCATATAATAGAATTCCAATTCAAGGCCCTGAAGTGCACAAAAAAGCTAGAACCACATTAAATTATATGACCGCTATTGGAGTTTTTGCTATTGGATTGACATATGCTGCTGTGCCTTTATATAGATTGTTCTGTCAGGTATTTAATATTTATAATCCAAAATATTCAGCTTTTATAATAATGTATTGCTAATTTAAATTATCTATTTTATTAGGCATTTAGTTACGGTGGTACAACAAGTCATGACACTTCTAAAGTTGCAGAAATGACACCAAAGAAAAATAGAGTTTTAAGAATTAAATTTGTTGCTGACACTGCAGCACAAATGGCATGGAACTTTGAACCACAACAAACAGAAATAAGAGTAGTACCAGGAGAAACGGCCTTAGCGTTTTACACAGCTACAAATCCAACAGAGGTTCCAATAAGTGGAGTATCAACCTATAATATTGTACCATTCGAAGCTGGACAATATTTTAATAAAATCCAATGCTTCTGTTTTGAAGAACAACTGCTTGCTCCTCACGAACAAGTATTTATTTTGCTAATATAATGTATTAGTTTGAAGTTTTTATCATTGAAATTTAACAAATTATTTTTTACATCAGTTCTTGTCATATTGAGTTTACAATGTTTTATATAACTATTTAGAAATCAAGAAAAATTAACTTTAATTTTAATTAAATTATAATTTAGTTTAATACTATGATCAATTTTTTATAAAAAAATTCTAGAGATATTACATCTTGCACAATTTTCTTGTAAAATGACTTGTGTAATATTTCATGGAAACAAAATGATTTTGTGTTTCAAATATTATATTTATTTATTTAATTTCTCTTTATAAAGGTTGACATGCCAGTATTTTTCTTCATTGATCCAGAATTTACTGAAGATCCTAAGATGGAAATGGTGGATGAATTAGTCTTGTCTTATACATTCTTCCAAGCTAAAGAAGGCACAAAATTACCAATACCAAGCTATGTTAAAAAACTTCATTAATAAAAGGTAAAACATGTCTTAATTTAGAAAACAAAATGTTTTACTATGAAAGTTCAATATAGTGATTTGAGATTTTATAATGATATATTTTAAACTACTTTTTTTAATTAGCATTTGTGACTCTTAACTTAATTATACCTTCTCATGCATAATTTTTATCAGATAGATTTATTTTCTGTTGACTGCTTACTTTACTAGTTAATTCCTTGTACAAAAAATGTGAATGAAAATATTTCATATTGCAAGAATCAAGTTATTTTTGTAGTAAAGTAAATGTTGATTCTAATAAAAAGAGTAATAAATTTTATAAATAAAATTTTTTTCAATAAATAAATTTTATCAAAGTTGACTTTTTGATATCTCTTTAAAATCTAAACATTGCATTAACCGGATATGCTCGTCTCAAGCCACAAACTTTTTCCTTGTCAATATATATAGCATCAATCTTTAAAGCAAGATCATGTTCAAGACCATTTCTAGTTCTGAGTAGTCTTTGATGTTGATTCTCCATATCTTTTAAAGACTTATGCATTCGTTCCACTTGATTATATATGTCTTCAATTTCTTTTTGAAGACTAATATATGCATTATCTCGACACAATTCCATATCTGGACGATGTGTACGAGCTTCTAGTCTTGTGTGAGCAACTTTTAATGCATAACTTTTATCAGCAATAGCTTTGCGTAACAGTTCCAAATTCTTTTCAACATCGTAAATTTCTTGTTGGACCTATTAAAAAAAAATTATTATTTTATAAATGTTGTTTGAATATTGCAACAAATTTTGCCCTTTAGAAAAATTTTCAACGCTTACCTTGTGCAAATGCTGCTGTAGTTTACTCTTTGCTTCTAGTAATTCAGAACATCTTCGGGAAAGAGCATTATTGCTATTATTCCAAGAGTCCCACATTTCTTGAGCAACACGATTAATCAATGCTTCTGCATCGGCTCTCAATTGGCATGATTTTGTTCTTTCTGCTTGTGATTTTTGAATAATCCGATTGGCTGTTTCGGCCCAAGTTTCAGGCTTCGAAATGCTAAATAAAATATAAAGCATATCTTTAAAAAATTTATGCATTTTTTCTTTTCAATTTCTTAACCCTCTTATGCACAAGAATTATACAAATTATTTAATAATTCAATTTATTTTGAACTAGATATCTCATCTTACATATAAAGCATTTAATTTGAATTATAATTATTTAAAATTGTAATATAATTTAAAATATATCGTATATTTTTGTATATTTCTGTTGAATTATTTGAAATCTTTTTTATAGTAAAATGCAAAATTATTTATATCTTTGAAATTCAATTTATTGTTCTTACCAAGGATCATATTTTTCAATTCCAGAATAGTACTGTAAACCCCTACTTGTATTGTTTACTTGATGACAGAACATGTCAATACCAAGAGCACTTTCCTTATTTTTTAGATCAAGCTCTAATTGGTTTTGCGAAATTCTACAATTTCGGAGCTGCACAATATTTAAATTCAGTATTTTTTTTTTAATTTAGGTTAAAAAAAATTCTTATGTGTAATTATGCAAATATCCTTACCTGATCTTTACATTTATCAAGACAAACTTCTAGTCTTTTTTGACCATTACGTAAATGTTCAACTTCTCGAAGTAAAGATTTTTCAGGCTCATCATGAACCAGTTCACCTCCTATAATAATTAAATAATTAAAATTATGATAAAATGAATTTAGAATTTAATTAAACAGTAATTACCTTTTCTTGCCTCTCTGTGATACAAACATTCTTCACCTACATGCATTGGATTTTCAATATCTGAAACTGCTTTTTCAAGAGTTGTTCGACAGTCTTGAAGCCTTTCAATTTCTTGTACTTGCTTTTCTAATTCAGATGCAATCTCATTGCGCCAAAAAGTAACATCACCTATTCTTTCACCTATTCTTCTGCTTGTGTCATGTTGACTGTGCTGAATTTTCTGCTCAGCTTCTCTAAATAGTAATAAAGTTCTTTATTTTGATTTGCATTTAATGCATATATGATGAAGTGAACATACAAGAAGTAATTTAATAAATTTTTATATTCATTTATTGAAGAAAATTAGTTAATAAACATAAGCTATATCTTTATAAAGAATATACTTACTTCTTAATATTATACGTTTTTTAAGTATAAAACCAAGCCATTTCACGAATTAGTTGTATTAGCTATAAAAATATAATAATAATTACTAAATTACCTCATTATTTTTACAGCATCACCTCTCATTCTTTCAGAATAATAACGATTGGAGTCAGCTTCGTTATAGAATTTGACTTGCTTCTGAAACCACTCATTTGGTGTAAATCTTGTACAAAGTGCTGTTTGAGAAGAGTATGGTGGATTCCTAGGAAGACCTGTCACTAGGTTTGGAAATTTTAATGGCTGTGTAGTCATACTAGAGAGTGGGTCAACTGTATAACTTGATACGGCTTTTGATGACCTGTGAATTATACTTATTGTTGAATATAATAGTTTTGTTGTACTAAAAATATTTTAGTAAATAAATTTTAGTGTCTCGAAAGCTTTTTATATAAAAATGATTTTTTATTACACTTCAATAATTATAATATAATTTTTTTTTATAGTTATTTAAAAATTGTAATAATACTTATAAATTCTTTATATAATAAAATAGTTATTGATTTTAAAAAATTAAGAAAATTTATTTCTAAAAGAATAGAACTAAATTTAAAAGTAGTGCAATGTTTGATGTTGCTAGAAAGAATCCAATAATGAAACTCAAGAGAGTATAGGAATGTCGAGTAAACAGCATTCTTGTAGGTAAGCAGGTGAACCTTGTTAAATCAATAGCTGCAATCCCATATAGTTCAAAACAAATCAATCTTTGCCATCAGAATGACAGTATAATAAGCATATGACAGAAATATATCATTAAAAATTATTTCAAACTAATTCCCATTTTTAAATGTAGATATAGGGTAATTAAAAGTAATAAATAAATAGAAACTAAATAATAATTTTTAAAATATGAAAATTCAACTTACAAGGGTACTAATTCGACATTTTCCACTCCCATATTTGGGCGCCATGCTAAAGATCGCGTCTTAGAATAATCATTTAATCGTGATGATGATATTAGAGACTTTATGCAAGGCACTGATGAAGATGCTAATGCGTTCCATGTTTGGAGTTGCTAAAAATAAATAAATAATTATTTTACATGTTGATATAATTATACAGAAGGACAAAATATAGAAGGGCAAAACATTAGTTTTTAACTTTTATAATTTCATATTATAATCCGACATTTGCAGTTTCATCTTATTATAAGTAATTTCGTTCAATTTTCAATTATTAAAAATTAAACAAATTACTATGATATTGCAAATGTTGGTAATTATACGAATACATCGTATTTATTTTTATATTTACATAAAATATATTTGTAATAAATTTTTACTATAAAAAAATTTACCTACTAAAATACATTTTTTACTATAAACATTTACTTACTAAGTATAATAAATTTTTTACTATAAAAATTTTTACATCAAATTTATGCGCTTATAAAAATTTCAAAAATTATATCATAATACAATATGGCCGATGTTCCACAAGATGCTCCTGAGCGTAAGTTTTATAAATTAACGTAAATAAATGTTTTCTAGAGATTAATCTTTATAATTGCATCAAAGATTTTTTTACTTATTCCAGATATATTTATATAATTTTTATTTCAGATCAAATAATTGTAATTATTTTATTCTTATTTACGTTTTACTTTTATTTGAGGTTAAAAATAAAAATCTAAATTGCCTTGTTTGTTGTAAATAATTGAAATGACTAAGGTTCATATTTTAAATATTTTTGTTTCATTTTTAATTGATTACCTTATTTTTATTACGAAAATAATTCATTAAACAAATTTATATATCCCTAACGATTATTCATCAAAAATAAATATTGCAATAAACTTAATGTAATTAGGAATTGTTACTAATATCAAAGAAGTGCTTGTATTCGTTGCTAATATTAACTTTCATATCATTTTATATGTGCATTGTACGAGTAGATTGCCCAGGAACTCAAAGCGACAATGCTGGTAAAGGGTCAGCTTGTGCAGGATGCCCCAATCAAAATATTTGCTCCTCTGGTGCAACAAAATTACCAGATCCTGGAATTTTGTTAGTAAAGGAAAGATTATCATCAGTTAAAAATAAGATTTTAATCTTATCGGGCAAAGGTGGAGTCGGAAAAAGCACAGTTACAGCTCTTGTATCAAGAGCACTTGCTGCAGAAAATCCTGATAGAAATGTAAGTTAAAATAATATTTATACTGCATAATTTAAAAGTTTCAAAATATTTTATCTATAATTCAATTCATTAACAAAACTCAAAACTCTTTAAATATTTAAAAATTAATATTGTTTTTTAATCGCTTATTGTTTTTTTTCTGACCAAATTTTAGCAGTAATTTTATTATTTTTTTTTTCTTCTATTGATTTTGTTTGTAAAATTTATACTTTAATAATTTTTTTTATTTATCATATATTCAGACTTGAATTGTTATTGTACATAAAAATTAAAATACACTTGAATCTGGGTAATATGATACAGCTTTATATAAAGATGCAAAAAAAGCTTTATAAGTGTGTTTAAATATAATATTTGACAAATATAGTTCATCTAAAAAACTTGATATGATTATATTTTATATTTAAAAATAATTGATTTAAATTACAAAATAAATAATTTTCATAAACTAATTTAATAAATTTATTAACATATAAGTCAATTTGTATCTACTTACTCTTTTTCCCAAACCAAGAACATCCATGTGATTTTCTATGTACATTGCAGAAATGGAAATGATTCAGTCTGGTTGCAGTTTGAGAAATAAACTCAAGCTCTGAAGATGCCGTTGCATCAATGTATCTATATAGGTCGAGTCAGCTTGTACCAGTCTCCTATTGATTACCTATTCTCTGCAACCAAATTGCTATTGTCTCATGCACAAAGTACATTTTCATGAAACTAAATACAAAATCATAACTATAAGTAGGTCTCATAAATTACAAGGTTGCTTAGAATATTGATTTATTCTTTGACAGGTTGCTGTTTTAGATATTGATATTTGTGGTCCTTCGCAACCAAGGGTCCTTGGAGCTCTTGGTGAACAAGTACATCAAAGTGCATCTGGCTGGTCTCCAGTTGTAAGCATAAGATCATAAAATATGTAAAATATATTCTTCATTTTGCAATTTTAAAATAACCAAGTAATTTATTTCACAGTATATAGAGGACAATTTATCATTAATGTCTATAGGATTTCTTCTAAACAGTTCATCTGATGCAGTTATTTGGAGAGGACCTAAAAAGAATGGTATATTATAATTACTAAATTAATTATTTAATTTCTAAAAAAAAATTTGATTAGTTTAGTTAACATATAGAAATAAATATAAATTATATCAACTAGGAAAATGCTACTATTTTGGGTCATGTTTTTTGACACCAAGCTATGAATTTCTTTACTTATAAAAATTATTTTTATTGTTATTTTTCATAATAACTCAAGTAAAATATTGAAAGAAAAAAGGAACTTTAATTTAAAAAATCGTTAGGTATATCAAAAAGAATTTTTCACAAACTTATTAAGTATTGAAAATGAATATAAAATCAGTATAAAAAAGCCTGTCAATTGACATCATATTGTACCTATTTTCAATATTCTGTAATTTTCAAAAGTTAATATTTTAAATTAAAGCTCCTTTAACTACTTTCATTGTCTTTTTAAAAAACTATTTCAAGATATTCCTGAGCTTAACAATATTAGTAATTTTTTCATAAAACAATATAGTGACGAATAAGCTCAAAATATTCAAGCATGAGGGTGAAGTGCTTTGTTTTCATTTCATAATATAGTATCGAAAAATATATATCAAAGTTTCATTCAAATCCATTATCTAAAGTATAGGCAGTTAATAATGATGATGATGATGATGATAATTATGGTATCATAAGATGCAAGTTTGATTTATAAAATTTGAAAATTACATGCATTAAATGAATATTAATTATTTGCAGGAATGATTAAACAGTTTTTATCAGAAGTTGATTGGGGTACTTTAGATTACCTTATATTAGATACACCACCTGGTACTTCTGATGAACATTTATCAGCAGCTTCATATTTAAAGGAAGCACAAATAACTGGAGCACTAATTGTGACAACACCACAAGAAGTTGCTCTATTAGATGTTAGAAAAGAAATAGACTTCTGCAAAAAAGTTAACATTCCTATTCTTGGTGTAATTGAAAATATGAGTATTTTTGTATGCCCAAAATGCAAGGTATGGAAACAAATGTTTGAAAATACAATTTCTTTCACTAAACTATATTATATGAGATAGAAACAAATATTTCCAATGATAACACTGAATTTAACTAATAGTAAAAGATTGTAATTATTTTTTATATTTGATCTCTATAAGCTAGTGGTCGTTGCAATAAAGAAATTTAAGTGTAAGATGAAGATTTTAAACCATTATTTAAAATTTTAGGGTCTTTAGAGTAAATTATATCAATAATAGTGCATTTATCACTAACATTAGTACATGCACTGTGATTTGTAAAAATTGCTCTGAAGAAGAACCTATAATTTTAAATGAAAGATTGAAACTTTCGTTTTTTAAATTAAAATTTATTTCTTAACTATCATTGCCTAGCATAAACACAAATTCGGTTGAGAATAATAAATTTAAAAAAAAAAATGTTAAGAAAATTTTAATAGAAAATTTATTACTTCTGTTTGTTTGTTTCAAATTCAAATTCACATCAATTTATTACTGTTGACGTAATGATTTTATACTCACACTGATTCTCAGATTTACTCATTAAATTATGTAATTACTAAATGCTAATTATCTGGTCCATGTACTAAAAAATAAAACATGTCTTAAAATAGAAAATTCCATTAATTGAAGAATTCACTTAATGAAATGAGAACTGTAATTGTAACTAAGTATTTTAAACATACTAACACATTCTTTAAAATTTACTCTATCTGCCTGAACCTGTACCTAATTTTACTAATATTCGAAAATTTGTGTCTCTAATTAATATAAAATTTATAATAACAAATACATGAAGAGATTTTTTCAGTTGTGATGTAATTTTTATCTCTGTTAAATAGAATTCTGCCGAAATATTCCCAGCATTAACAGGAGGAGCTAATAAAATGTCAACTGATTTAAATGTTGAGTTTTTGGGATCTTTACCATTGGATCCTTTATTAGCAAGATGTTGTGATGAAGGAAAGAACTTTTTAACTGAAATACCAGATTCACCCACAATAAAAGCTTTAAACACAATAGTAAAAAGTATTAAATTTATTTATTGTAAGCTTACTTTTCTAGTTTTTATGTATCTATATTAAATTTATACTTTTTTTTTCAGAAATTATACAAAAATGTGATGGGGCTTAAGCAAAGGAAGCTGAATAAAATGAAATCAATTTTATTCTACCAGATAGATTTACTTCTATCTTCACCAATTGTGAATTATGTAAAAAGAAATTTTTATTGCTTGTTTCTATTGTACAAACTATTTTATTTTGAATAAAAAATAATAAACATATTTAGTGTCCAAGAAATTGATATCTATATCTAAAATTAAAACAGGATATAAGTATGCCTGAGTAGGAGTATCACATGGTCTCAATCTCCCTGACTGATAAATGTAAACATAAATCGCGCAGCAATGATAATACTGGAGAGAATACTTTCATTGTGCTTAAACTTCAGACAGTAAAACAGTGTATAGTTCATTCTCATAATGTTATACTTCAATATTTAGGTACCAAAAAAAAATTATGAAAAATACAAGTAGGCTTTATCTATTATTTTATAATTTATTTTTCTATTCATATCGTTTTACACCTATACCGAATGCAGTATAGCAATTTTTGCATTGAAATAAATCACCAAGAATTAAATTTTTTTATAATGAAATTTATTGCTGAATTTATTTTTATAAATGTAATCTTAATTAATTACTATTAAAAAATAAAACTTATATTCTCATACAAAATCAAAATTACATACATTATTATCTAATAATGGACAAAAATATTTATTGAAGACATGGGAGTCCCCTAGTTTTTTCTTTGGAAAAAGGGAATCTAATACCTATACTTATACTGTTTCATATTCTGCTGTAGTGCTGTTTCTCATTTCTGCATTATTCCAGTGAGTCATACAAAGATATATAAAATTATAAAACGGATCGTCTCTGACCTTTGTCAGTCGGACGTCGGTGACGTCGGTGTCCGGTGATCATTCTGCATTTAATTCGGCTTTCTTTTCGTCTTGTGCGTTTCTATTTTTGTACATAATTGTTTAGAAAAGTTATTCCTATTATTGCCTACTGGTGGTCGAAATACGATTTTGATAATTATTTAATGAATATAGGTATACCGTTTTTATTACAAGGATAATTATTTTTTATGTAAGATTAAGGTTATGTAAAGGTAAACATATCTAAACGTCTATATTCGTTGGTAAAATTATAAATATATTATAGAAATAAAATGACAAGCTCCTTAAAATTTTTCAATTTTCAATGCTTTTTATTATTATTTATTTCCTCCTTTTTCTCTTATTCAAAAAGGTCATAGTAACTATAATTAAAAAATTTATTATTTTAAATTGTATATTCAATACATTACAGAATTACACAAACTAGAATTAGGATTTAATTAATAAATTATAGTTTTATTATAAAAATCCAATTTTAGTTTTAAAAGATTAGAGTATTATCAGAAACACACAAATACATATAAAACAATTATGTGCTGCTGCACTCTCATGATTATATATATTGCAAAGAAATGTCATAAAGTGAAAATCACTTGTATTTTTTTGTAATTCATTTTGATTATCAACGAATACCAGTGGATACTTATTGTGTACTATTATTATTGAAATAATTAAATTTATTTAAGTATTTATAATAAATTTTCTAAATTTTGTTTCATAGGTATTAGACCAAAATGAGTAAAAAAAAGCCTGACAGTGAATATATAGAAGTTTTCACAAGAGAAAAGGATTCTGATGAAATACAAGAACCTTCAGAGGTTTACAGTAATAATGGAATAAAAGAAAAAATAAAACCCATACTTTTATCAATAAAATTTATTGTATTATTTGTAACGTTTATTCTTGGGGCTTATATGCTTTGGCAAGGCTCAGAATATTTTAAAGCAGCTAAACAACAGCAAAATCATATTGAAGTTGAACTAAACAGTTTTCATATTACTGCAGAGCAAAAATTAAAACAATTAAATGTTATACAAGAACAGATGAAAGATAAGCTTGAAAACATTAATATATTAACAGAACAAAGCTCTAAGAAAGTTAAAGATTTGTTTAGTTTTTCTAAAAGTGACTTGTTAAAAGACTATGAAGAAGATAGTGAACAATGTGCATTTATACCATTAACTTTAAGATTTGACTGCCATCCAGAAGATGGAGCATCAGAACTTACATGTACTGAGAGAGGGTGTTGTTGGCACCCATTGCATCAATTGAATTACGAAAAACAAGTTCCACTCGATGTACCATACTGCTATTACCCAAAAAATTGGAGTTTATATAAGTATGAAAACTTTAGTAAAGATGGTAATGATTTCTCAGGATTTTTACGTTTGGAACATAATTCATTTTACAAAAATGATTTACCTTTAATTAAGATGGAAACCATGGGCTTAGATGACAGTACTTTACGTGTGAAGGTACAGTATAAACAAAAAAATTGAAATCGGTACCTCATTATGAAAATAAAATTTTAGTATTCTCTCAGATTTTTGATCCAGCTAGCGAGCGTTATGAACCACCTTTACCAATAAGATCAAACCCACAACCATTCAAGAGAAAGATTTCTAATGCTCAATATGAATTAAAAATGGATGAAAATATTCCTGGTTTCAAAGTCATTCGTTCAAGTGATAAAAAAGGCGTGTAAGTATTTTGGATTGAATGAACTAATATTTTTGGATATTAGTAAAACAAATGTATATAAAATTTGAAATTCATAATAAAATATTGTATGATATATTTTAGATTTAATTCTATTGGATTTGGTGGATTCATTTTTGCAGATCAATTTCTACAAATCAGCTCTGTATTGCCATCTCATAATATTTATGGTATTGGAGAGCACAGGTCTAATTTAAGATTAAATACAAATTGGCAAAAGTTTACCCTTTTCAATGCAGATCAGCCACCAGCAGATAATGTAATTTAATAAATAAATTTCTTGGAATAACAAAACTATAATTGGGTGAAAATAGAATAAGCATTTTAAAAATTGGCGTATTTAAGATAGAAAACTTATTTTTTTTTTTTAATGAAACAATTCATTCAATTATTATTTATTGTTCTTAAGTAAATATTTTCATTAAATTTGATTTAGACAAACTTATATGGATCTCATCCGTTTTACATGGTAGTAGATCGTACTGGAAAAGCACATGGAGTTTTATTTTTAAATAGCAATGCTATGGGTAAGAATATTGTGATCATTGTAGAATAGTTTAGATTTTTTTAAAATACTTAGTGTAATACATTTTTAATATCTTATTTATCTACAGATGTTATTTTACAACCAACACCAGCAATTACTTTTAGAAGTATTGGAGGAATTTTTGATATGTATTTTTTTATGGGTCCTACACCTTCTGATGTTTTAAAACAATATGCTCAACTAGTTGGAAAACCTTTCTTACCTCCTTACTGGTCACTTGGCTTCCACTTATGTAGGTTTGGTTATAGAACTTTGGAAAATACTAAAGCTGTATGGAAAAGAACCAGAGATGCTTTAATTCCATTTGTAAGTAGTTAAATATCAATTGTTCATTTATGTTCAAGATATGCTATATTTGTCAAAATATATTTAATTTTATTTAAAGGATACTCAATGGAATGATTTAGACTATATGGATAAGAATAATGATTTTACTTATGATAAAATAAAATTTAAAGATCTTCCCAATTTCATTAAAGAAATTCATGATGTAAGTATTCATTCAAAAATTTATAAAATTTTTCAAATGAAAAAATCAATTTAAATCAAGTTATTCAAAACATTTTTGAATATTTTAATTGAAATAAAAATATAATCTTATTACAGGCAGGAATGCACTACATTCCATTGATCGATGCTGGTATTTCAGCATCTGAAATAAATGGAACATACTTTCCATATGATGAAGGTGTTCGTCGAGGAGTTTTTATTTATGAGGAAAAGAATAAAGTGCCTTTTAAAGGGAAAGTGTGGAATTTAAACTCCACTACTTGGCCAGACTTCACAAATCCAGAAAGTACATTGTATTATTCAGATATGATGAGTGACATGCATAAAAGTATTGAATACGATGGTGCTTGGATTGTATGTGTTTAAAAAAGTTATTTTTAACATAATATATAAATCAATTTATATTAATAACCAAGTATTGGCATTTGCAGGATATGAATGAACCATCAAATTTTTATAATGGACATATCAATGGCTGTGAACCGTCAAATCTTGAAAATCCTCCGTATTTACCTCAAGTTAATGGAAACCTTTTAGCGTATAAAACGATTTGCATGAATGCAAGACATCAACTGGGATATCATTACAATCTTCATAATACTTATGGCACTAGTCAAGCAAAAGTAGTAAATTAGTAAGTTTGAAAAAAATCAAAATATCATTTTCAATTGACCTATAAATCTACAATAGAAATCATACCTATATATATTAACATTTCAAAATTTATTAAAAGTAATACTACAATATAAATAATATATTTTTAGTGCACTGAAAATAATACGACGCAAGCGGCCATTCATTATTTCTCGTTCTACATGGGTAGGACACGGCATGTATGCAGGTCATTGGACTGGGGATATATACTCTACATGGTAAAATATACTATGAGTTTAAAATACAATTATTTTTCTTAGTATCATTCAAGAAAATTAATTATGTATTTATGTTGTTTACAGGCATGATTTAAAAATGAGTGTATCAGACATATTAGCTATCAGTTTGTTTCAAATTCCCATGATTGGAGTTGATATTTGTGGGTTTAACGGTAATACAACAGAAGCACTTTGTAATCGCTGGATGCAGTTAGGAGCTTTTTATCCATTTTCTAGAAACCACAATTCAGATGATACTATTGTAACTACATTATAATTTTAAAGCATTATATATTTTTATTAAATTATAAAATTAAAACATTTACATAAATTATGAAATTCTATAGGAACAAGATCCAGTTGCATTCGGCCAGATGGTGATCATGTCATCAAGGAAGGCTTTGAAAACCAGATATTACCTTTTACCATATCTGTATACATTATTTTATCGGGCACATCAATATGCAGAAACTGTAGCTAGGCCTTTATTCATCGAGTAAATATTCAGTATCGTTATTTAAAGCGACTTTAAATCAATAAGAAATTAAATTTAAATAAAATGTGTATAATATTTTAGATTTCCTTCTGATTCTATGACATTCAACATAGATACACAATTTTTATGGGGTAGCTGTCTTATGATAGTACCTGTATTAGAAGAGGTATAGTAATAAAATACGAGTAATGTATTTTAAATATTATTTAATTTATAGAGCATTACATATTAACTAAAGAACAAAACTTGGCTTTTTAATATAGCATTAATAGTGTATAAAATAATTATGTTACAATAATTTATTCATTAACAATTTGTCTTTACTTTTTTAGGGAAAGACTGATGTACATGCTTATATTCCAAGAGGAATGTGGTATAACTTTTATACAATGGAGTTTTTCTTTTCCGTTGGTAAAAATTTTACATTGGATGCTCCAATAGACACAATCCCACTATTAGTTCGTGGTGGGTGCATTTTACCAGTTCAAGAAGCAAGTCTGACAACAACATTAAGCAGACAAAAGCCATTTGGTTTGCTAATTGCTTTGGATTCTACTGAATATGCAAAAGGAGAATTATATTGGGATGATGGAGACTCTTTGGGTAAATTTGAAAAATTTTAATAGCTTTAATATTGTATGCTGAATAAAATTAATAAACATTAAATTTTAATTTCTAGATTCTATCGAAACAAAGCAGTATAAATTATTTGAATTCGAAGTCAAAAATAATATGTTAACAAGTTCTGTGATTGAGGGCTCATTTGAACAAAGCATTAAATTAGGAAAAATAACTATTATGGGTCTTTCTCGAATTGTAAAACAAGTATTTTTCAATAACAAAGAAATCGAATTTGAGTATGACAAAGAAAAATCTGTGAGTTTTTAAAATATTTAAAATATCTATTGAAAAAAATATATATTTCTTAAATAATTTATATTCATGTATTAATTTTTTTAATTCAGATTTTACAAATAAACAATTTATCAGTGGACTTTATGAATAATTTTACTTTAAAATGGAGCGAAAAAACTGTAAGAAAACATTTGTTAACAACAGCAGTTCCACTAACAAGTACCAAAGATTTGACAAACCCACCTAGTCAAGCTGACGCAAGCCATATCACAAGAGAACAATTTTCGAATTCTGCTGTAACTTTTTCTCATAGTGGAATTCTGACTGTTTTTCTTTTACAGCTAATAGTGATAAAATGTCGTACGATATTATTCTAATTTCTATATTTACCGGTGGTCATCATAATTTCATCCCTATTATGTCAATTTGTTCTCAAGATTTTGAATATATACAAGTATTTGATAATAGTTTTTAAGTGATAAACTTTATACAAAAGTTAGCTATTTAGTTTTGTACTTATTAAGAATATATTTTATATGACATATTTATACTGCAATTATATTAATAAATTGCTTTAGCTATTTAAAGTGTCTAGTAATTAAAAATAGTAGTTTTCGATATAGGTACGAGAGCACGAAGTATCACTTCGCGCATTGCTAACGCTCGAGTATCGAACAATATCTTTTGCAAGTCAGATAGAGAGTAAGTACGTGGAGTGCTACATTTGCACCACAAGTTCTATAATGCAGCTCTTCGCTCACTTTCGGCTCATCGTACTGCAAACTCCACACTCGATCTAAAAAAGCGCACTTTACGCCCTATAATACAATAACATATGTAATTTTTATATATATTATAGAATGCACGCAATACATTATATATATATATATATATAT